>JZKD02S1522747.1:588420-612800 GCA_000966675.3 Picea glauca
GTGTATGTGGCACATTATGTATATCAAAGAATTGCTCCATCTGAAGTATCCATGTGATTGGGTCCTTGCCATCAAACTTCCTCATATCGATCTTAGGAAAGTGGTTGGTCTTCAACCCGAAGTTAGAGTTTCTCCAGTCTTGATTCATCTTCCTTGTGTCCTCATCATGAATTTCATGGGATACATTTTTACTTTCAGATGTCCTCTCTATTATGAAAATTTTCAATCCTTCCATGATCTCCCTTTTTAAACCATCCATCTTAGTACCCATTATTGCCTCCAACTTAGCTTCCGTTGAATCCATCATCCCTTGTAGTTCATCTTTTGTTATTGTCTTCTTTTGTAAATAATTTATGTCCCTACGCATTTCTTCACCTTCATCACGAGTCCAAGTAGGACTGTGTAGAGGCTTATTTGGTGTAGAATTTCCCTCTTTTTTGTGGCATGTTGGCCAAGTATCACTTTAGACCTTGATTTTGAGGTGGTTCTTCTAGACAATCTTTCTTTTATTGTATCTCCAAAATTTTAGCCCTTTTGGGTATGATTTTTTTTTTTTGTATTTCTCTCATATTTCTTCTCTCCAATTCCATAGGTCTATTCAAAATTGGATGTGCCAAGTGGAATGTATAGTAAATTCCCCACAACTTGCTGATTGTTGGCCTTTCCAGGAGATCTCACTTGTATAGAGTGCCCCACACAAAATAATTGATATAAAATTCTGAAAATTGTACCAGAAATATTATATACCGTCCACTATACAATGCAACTAGTCTCACTCAATTTGGATACTCAGGGAATATTTTATGATTTTTTTACCTGGAACACTTTCTTGAGACTAGTCAATAGGACTAGTCAGATACCCTATATTCCACAGGCTATATCTACAAATGTACGATGACCCAGAAGCTAAATTTTTTTATCACAGATACCTTACTAATTTGTATGAATATCCTCTAGATTTTCGAGTCTTAAACGTTACATAAAAAAATTGATAGCGAAAATTACGCGATGACTAAATTTAGGATGATTCCAGAACCCTATCTTACACAGGCTGTATCTCCAAAATTATAAGGCCTCAGGAGATGAAATTTGAAACCAACGTAACTTGATCTATCTACTAAATATCCTCCAAAGTGTTCCTTCTGAAATGTTGTAGAAAACAAATTATAGAAAAATTTCCAAGGTGTCTCAGATGTAGCAACGAAACCCCAAGACCTTGAGCTCTGATACCAAATGGTAAGAACCAAATATCAAGATAGCATAGAAAAACCTCAGAATAAGTACTCAATGCCTTGAAAAAGATAGAATTTCAGATAATAAGCCTCTTTGAGGGGGAAACCTCCTTATACACCACATAATTTTTCCAATACAAGATTATTCCAAATGAAAATGTCTCCTTGGTATGTATAGGAGACTAGGAGGTACAATTACAACTAATGGACCCAAGACGACATAAATAAAATAACATTAATAATGTAATATACACCAATTAAGGGGTAATGTGCCACTATTTAGGGATTAACATAATACACGTAAGAAATACAAGAGGTTTTTAATCTCACATTGTTGGGCACCATTGTAACCCATGTTGGTACCCCTTCAAGTGGTAGTGCATTAGACACCACCTGTATACAAACTTCCCTAGGTATCATGAACCATGTTATAGATTAATCGATCGACCACTTGAACACTATATTACCATCGAGAACAACACTTGGGACAATACTCTCTAGTACTTGGGTAATCAAGTAGTACATATAAGGGTATAGTCTATCCCTCTTAGTTGGTGCCCTGAGATATTGGGTCAAGTACTACTATTCAACCCCGCATGTATATCAGAGAACTATAGCACAAGGAAAACCCTTGTCTATAGAAACCTTGAACACCCTAACCCTTTGGATGGAAACATAACATGAAAGGAACATAAAAGATCTATTGTCATGCAACCTTGCATCCTGCATTCTGGTTGAAAAATTACTACACATCTCTTCCTATTAATAATTTAGGCATTTTTCCACTGCAATATTATTCAGAACGAAGTATAACTATACAAGAGTAAAAAAAAAATTCTAGGGGATTCCCTCACCCTTATTTGAGACCTATCCCATTGGATTCCTCTTTTTCCTTGATCACAGTGCTACCTATCATGTTTTCATATTTTTTTCCCGTGGTCCCTACCCCCTTATTTGGAGCCTATCCCATTGGATTCCCCTTTTCTCCCTGATCGTTGTGGTACCCTTCACTCGTAACCCCTTTTCTGTGCGGACCCACCCACCCCCTTCCTACGCCCCCCTTTCACCATGGCTCACACCCATAGCCAAGACCTTGAATCTCACTTCACTACCTTGTCATATGATCTCTCCATGGCCCCAAAAAAATTGTGGCAAATCAATGCCAATATTTCTACCATCAATTCCTCCATGCATTTCACCATAGACGCCAAAATGGAATCCCTCAAATAGGACATGAAGAAGGACCTCTCTGCCCACATGGAAAACCAACTTGAATACTTTGTTGTCCAGCTCTTCGCCAAACTGAATATTTTTGGAGGCCTTCCCTCATTTGACCAACCTTTTCACCCTAAAGGTGATACTTCCTCCACTTCCCAAAATTTTCATTCCAATCACTTTCAACATGACTTGTGCCTTCCTAGAGTGGATGTGAACATATTTGATGGCTCATATCCCATGGGTTGGGTCACCAAAATGGAACATTACTTCTCTTTTCACAACATTACCAATGACTTGGCCAAACTCCGTTATGGTGTTCTCCATTTGGATCTTAAACGTTGGAAATGGTGTCAATGCCATAAAAAGGAATGCCAAGGGTATGTTGCTTCAACACAATCTGTTATAGATATTTATGAACATTTTGAAACTGACACCCATCATTTAAGCCATTTGACCAAGTTGAAACAAACTGGTGCAGTGGAAGAGTTTATAGCTTCCTTTGAGCAATTGGATTTTAGAATGGAGAGCGGGACATATTTTTTTTCCAGGGAATGCTTTATCAATGGCCTCAAGGCTGAAATATGTTCCCATGTCCTCATGGCTCAGCCCCAATATTGGTTGGAAGCTACTAAAAGGGACAATGTAACATTCCCAACCATCAACCCACTTGTCGGAAAATGCTACTTTGTGGAAACATTCTCATACTTAAATATATAGCGTGCATTATTTATAAAGAATAAGCATTAAATCAAATTAAGACATTTGACATGGATTTACTGTTATCATATAGACTTAAACATAATTAACAACAATTCAAACTAGCAACAAAATACATGATAATATTACAAGTATCATAGAACATGCATTTTAATTAAGTACATAATTAAAACACATAATGATACTTATCTTTGAAACTATAATACACCACCAACTGTGTGCAGACCTTCCATGAACCTCCCATCCTTAGAACACGCTGCTCATCACTCTCGACAGTAGGACACCCCAAAGTTGGGACTAAGATCCACCGGGCAAGGGAATCCTAGGCTAGGCAAGTTCAACGAAAGACACACAGTTTATGAGGAAGGATTCTCTCCCAGGAGCTACTTATGCCCACTGCTCACAGAATCTCATTCCCCATATTCCTGTCCCACTCCAGGAGTATACACCCTCACTGTCACCAAGACAGTCCTTCGGCTGCTAAACCTCCCTTGCCTTGGGCTTCAGCAATAGACCGAACCGGAATTCTTCAAGCTCTGTGGCAGCTACAAGAATCCTTCCAGGAGTTCTCACTTCCTCCACGCACTCTCTCACCTGGAGAGATTTGCTCACAGGCCTGACAACCTACTTCTTCAACCACAACCACCTCTCTCACCTAGAGAGAGTGTTGCACACAAGCTTGACAGCCTGCTTCTTCAGCTTCGTTCTAGCATAAGGAGGAAAACAAGGCTTAGGAAGGAACGGATGATGGTAGCCAATCACACTCAACCAAGGAACTGTGTGGCCACAACAACCCATAGTTACAACACACACAACATAGAAAATTGCTCAGGTTTCATAGAAGATGCGGGTCGGCTTCAGAGGTGCGTGGCTATGCAGAGGTCCAGTGTAGAGACAAAACAGTTCTCGGGAATGATTCCAGTGAACTCAGGCAGAGTATGGAAGGTTCACAAAATGACTCAGGTGATGGATTTCGGGTCTTAGGTGCATGTGTGAACATTTCAAAGGATGAATACAGAGGCCACAAAATTCACAGGAATACACTAGTCGACTTCCAGTTTTGGTTTTCAGGATTGCATGACAGGAAAATTAAGCAGAGGTCATTTATAGACTCCCCACGATTCAGACAACCGAAGGAAGAATGGAGGATGAAACCCCATCTCGGCTCAATTCTTGGGTTAAATTTCATGTGCCTTGGCCGACACATGTCTCCCATGAAGCTGCATGCACTCCATCAAGTATGTGTTCCCTTTTGCACATGTTGGTGTTGTATGTGTTGCCTCTCCCAGGACTTAGGATAAAAACATACCTTTCACACCACTTTGGAATAATAATAAATTATTATTCCTAAGGACTTAAGCCCTCAAGCTTATCCCCTCTTCCTACCTCTCATCCCCCTCTCCCTTACCCATATTGTGGAAGCTTATTCCCCCATCACTCTTTCTTCATGGTCGGTCGGCATGTAGCGATGTTTATATATTATATTAATGATCTGCATAATTACATATACAAATTTAGGCTCCTGGCCTTAACACTTAGGCTCTTCGGCTTAATAAACACATAATCCCATAAGCTTATCAATACTCATCTCACTAGCCTACAAAACATGATTACAATTCATAATATAACTGGGTCACTACCGCGGGATATTACAATCCCCCCCCCTTGTTTTTGTACTGTCCTGAGTGCAACTCTTTACACAACATCAACAAGATTTTCAAAATATTTAAAATGATGCAGGTATTCCGCCCGCATAGCATCCTCATGCTCCCATCCTCATACACCATTCATCAGACACATAAAAACAACGGGTGCATTTGACAACCCAAATGACACCACTGTGAACTCGTAATGACCATAGCTTGTTCTAAAGGTGGTATTTCTGATGTCTTCATCCTTTATCCTTACCTGGTGATATCCTGACCTAAGGTATATCTTCAAAAATATCTTCACATCCTTCAATTGATCGAAGAGGTCATCAATCCTTGATAGAGGATATTTGTTCTTTACAGTTACTTTGTTCAATTGTCTGAAATCGATACACAATCTCAATGTCCCATTCTACTTCTTCATGAATAGGATCGAGGCACCCCAAGGTGACACATTTGGGCGTATATACCCCTTCTTCATAAGTGATTCAAGCTACAGTTGCAGTTCTTTTAGCTCCGACGTACTCATCCTGTAAGGAGTTTTCGACACTGGAGCTACTCCAGGAATCAAGTTTACAGAGAAGTCTATATCTCTTTTCGGAGGTAGTCCTGGTACCTCCTGGAATATATCCTCAAACTCTTTTAGTAACACATGGTCTTCGATCTTTGATACCTTATCCTTAGATGCTTCCTTCAAGTAGGCTGCAAATAATTGACAACCTTTCCTGAAGCACTTCGTTAGCTACATTGATGAGATTTCTTTGATAGGAACAACTCTAGGAATTCCTTGGATTTTTTTTCGATCTCCTTCCTCATCCAACAAAGTGAATGCCTTAGTATGACAGTCCAAGATGGCATGGTGCTGGTCCAACCATTCCATCCCAATTAGGTAGTCATAAGAGCCTAAAGGTAGAATGTTCAATATAGCCTTTGTGCTCAATCCATTCATGTCCACTAGACAAAACTTAACCAATTCTGTAACTCTTCTCTTGGTTCCTGTATCCAACTACACTAACCACAATTTTCCATGTTTGCTTCTCGACAATTGCAAACTTTCCACCACTCTAGAATCTATATAAATACGGCTAGCTCCTGAATCAATTAAAATAGTAAATGGTTGGTTGTTAATCATACCTTCCACTTTATCATTTCTGTGGGGGAAATCTATGTACCTATGGTTTTCTTTACAACCCCAACATTCCATAGGTGGCGGTCTTGGCATTTGCACACCTACTTCAATGTTCATGGGATCTCTAAAAGATGGTTGTCCTTGAGGATTGTTTCTGAAAAAGGGTGTCTTAGTTCCCTTCTTGCTCTGATCCATCTTGAATTTCTTCTTGTCATCCCAAGCCTTCCGGAAAGTAGGCTTCTCTCTTTGTTGCTCATATAAGCATTTTACTCTTCTTATCGTTTCTTCCATAGTTTTTGGGTCATCATACTGGATCTTGTTCCCAATGGAAGGTGGTAGTCCACTCAGATACCTTTGAATCTTGACAGTCTCATCCTTGATGAATGGAACATACTTCAGTAATTCCAAAAACCTTCATTCGTATTCATCAATGGTCATGATGCCCATCTTCAGTTCAAAGAGATCTTTCATCTTTCTATTATAGGATCTTTTAGTCAAGTATTTCTTCTTGAAATATCTCTTGAATTATTTCCAAGTGATATCTTTCTCTCTAATGTGTTGCACCTACACAAGCTAATCCCACCACATGGATTCCTTTCCCTTCAGTTAATACATTTCAATTCTTCCTTCTACATGAGAGGAATAATTTTGCAGTTGGAAATATTTCCTCATGCCAAGCAACCATGTCTCGACATCTTCCTCCTTCTTATGTTCTCCATCAAATGTTGGAGGCTTAATCTTGTTCATTTCTCCCTTTAGTTCATCCACTCCAGATCTCCTGTGCTTTCTGATAGGATATGGGCTTGAACTACTATGTGCCCTCCTCTTGGAGAAACCTTGGGAGTGATGATGGTGTTTACCAACACTCCTTGATCTTCTTCCCTCAGAAGTCGGCTGACTCTCGGTTTTGCTCGAGTCTCTCTCCTGGTCCAACTTATTTTCTATTCTCTCCAGACTCTTCATCAACTTTAATTTGAATTCCCCTTGTCTATCTTGAGCTTTCCTGAGATTTTTTTTGTTTGTTCAGTGAGTTTGGGCATCTTTCTGCAATTTTTCAATGATCTTCATCATATGCCCTTCCTTATCTATCTCTTCTCTATGCCCATTGGATTTTGACCCTTCAACTCCCAAATGAACATCCATCCCTTTAGCTTCATTCTCTGAACTAGAAGCATTATGTGTCTCTTCCATTTCTTTTGCACTCAATGGCAATTCTACTCGGTTCTGGAACTCGCTAAACTTTTGCAAACACAATGTGCACACAACCAGAATTTGTCAGGCCATTATTCCTTAACAAATCCCACAACATTCATAAACAAATATGAATTAAGAAAACGTTCAAATTTCATGAATTTTCTGAGCCCTTCTCGGCTCTGTAACAATCCTTCAGGCTATAGCCCCTTCTCTCTTAATCCCCAACCCACGTGATCGTGGGTTGTGACCACTCACTTAGCAAAAAGGGCACTTCACGACTTCGTGTTTCTGTAGGTTTCAAAGAACTTCACAACAAATTCACGAATTTCGGACTAACAAACTCGCGACATAGGGTGGATCAACTGTCCATGTCTACCCAACATCCAATGGCTGACACTCGTTGTGGAACCTCAGACGTCTGAGTTTCGGTACTTTGGGACTTCAGAATATTTCACATCCGCACACCCCGAACACTTCCACGTCACCTTAGGTGACATCATTACCTTACATCACTTAATGTTTTCCCAATTGTGGGGGCATGCAATGGTAGTTTTGGAGTAACCTGCCCTTCATTCTGCAATTCTCTTGATGCTAACACGTAACCCCTCAGTGAAACCACGGTTTGGATTACGGGACCGCCTTGGATAATTATCTTCCGTGCAACTTGGGTCCCTGCAATGTCTCCTGGCCGTTGATCTTGATGTATCATGATAAACTAAGTTGTGGGTCTTCTGACCCTTAACTACGTTACATAAACTCAAGCCCCACTAACCTTGCTCACACAGGATGCCACATGGCAGAATACTAGCGACTTCATCCGGCCCCACCACATCTACTCTTTCGCTTCAAAAATTCAGAATTCAGGAGTTTGTGCACTGACACATCCCACTTCTCCCGACAGTTGAACTCCCGAAATTACAATCTTCTCTTCTTCTTGATCCAATGGCCAAGCTCTTTTCTCTAGATCTATGGTGTAGATCTACCTAGAGACTTCAGGGTTTCGGGTTTCGGGCATTTATTCCTCCGCGCACCCCGCTTCTCCCGATTGTCAAACTCCAAAGGGCTTCCAAGATAACCCTCCTGTACCTTCTCTAGATCTGATGATCATACTGAATTTCCCTTCTGTCCGAATAGATCCTATGGCTCCAACACCCCAAGTTTTGAGCTCTCTCTCTCTCTCTCTCTGGTCAAATACCACATCGGTTATGGTTTTATTCTACCGCTACTCCTCCTGAGCTTCATAACACAACCACTGTAACCCCTTGGCACTCAGAAACAATCTAAGGTTCAAAATTGGTTCCTCCAAACACCATTTCCACTAGAAACCTTGGGTCCAAAGACCACTTATCCGGCCCATATAGGCTTAGCGTTGAAAACATGGCTCTGATACCATGTTGTAACGTCCCCGACCATCAACTCACTTGCCGGGAAATGCTACTTCGTGGAAACATTCTCATACTTAAATATATAACATGCATTATTTATAAAGAATAAGCATTAAATCAAATTAATACATTTGACATGGATTTACTTCTGTCATACAGACTTAAACAGAATTAACAACAATTCAAACTAGCAACGGAATACATGATAATATTACAAGTATCACAGAACATGCATTTTAATTAAGTACAGAATTAAAACACATAATGATACTTATGTTTGAAACTGTAATACATCACCAAATGCGTGCAGACCTTCCATGAACCTCCCAACCTTAGATCGCGCTGCTCATCACTCTCAGCAGTAGGTCACCCCTGAGCTGGGACTAAGCTCCACCGGGCAAGGGAATCCTAGGCTAGGCAAGGTTAGTGGAAGACACACAATTTATGAGGAAGGATTCTCTCCCAGGAGCCACTTATTCCCACTACTCACAGACTTCCCCACATGCCTGTCCCACCCCAGGAGTATACACCTTCACTGTCACCAAGACAGTTCTTCGACTGTTGAACCTCCCTTTCCTTGGGCTTCAACAATAGATTGAACCGGAATTCTCCGAGCTCTGTGGCAGCTACAAGACACCTTCCAAGAGTTCTCACTTCCTCTGCGAACTCTCTCACCTGGAGAGAGTCGCTCACAGTCCTGAAAACCTACTTCTTCAACCACAACCACCTCTCTCACCTGGAGAGAGTGTTGCACACAGGCCCGACAGCCTTCTTCTTCAAATCCGTTCCAACACAAGGAGGACAACAAGGCTCAGCAAGGAATGAATGATGGTATCCAATCACACTCAGCCAAGGGACTGCGTGTCCACAACAGCCCATAGTTATAACACACACAACATAGACAATTTCTCAGGTTTCACAGAAGACGCGGGTCAACTTCAGAGGTGCGTCCCTATGAGGAGGTCTAGTGTAGAGACAAAACGGTTCTTGGGAATGATTCCAGTGAACTCATATAGAGTTTGGAAGGTTCACAGAATGACTCAGGTGACAGATTTTGGGTCTTAGGTGCGTGCGTGAACATTGCAAAGGACAAATACAGAGGCCATAAAATTCAAAGGAATACACCAGTCGACTTCCAGTTATGGTTTTTAGGATTGCGTGACAGGAAAATTAAGTGGAGGTCATTCACAAACTCAACACGGTTCAGACAATCGATGAAAGAATGGAGGATGAAACCCCATCCCAGTTTCAATTCTTGGGTTAAATTGCATGTGCCTGGGCTGACACATGTCGCCGATGAAGCTGCATGCACTCCATCAAGTATACGTTCCCTTTTGCACACATTAGGGCTGCATGCATTGCCTCTCCTAGGACTTAGGATAAAAACATACCTTTCACACCACTTTGGAATAATAATAAATTATTATTCCTAAGGACTTAAGCCCTCAAGATTAGCCCCTCTACCTACCTCTCAGCTCCCTCTCCCTTACCCATACCGTGGAAGATTAGTCCCCCATCACTCTTTCTTCAAGGTCGATCGGCACACAACGATGTTTATATATTATGTTATTGATCTGCATAATTACATATACAAAATCAGGATCATGGCCTTAACACTTAGGCTCTACTGCCTAATAAACACACAAGCCCACCAACTTATCAATACTCGGCTCACCAACCTACAAAACATGATTAGAATTCATAAACATGATTACAATTCATAATATGACTGGGGCACTACCGGGGGATATTACAGACAAGGAAGAAAAACAAGCAGTCTCATACCAAACCATAAAAACACTATTTATTCCTCTCCCTAAACCCACTCTTCCCA
The DNA here is from genome assembly GCA_000966675.3 of Picea glauca. Lineage (NCBI taxonomy): Eukaryota > Viridiplantae > Streptophyta > Pinopsida > Pinales > Pinaceae > Picea > Picea glauca. Next base: position 598,779 of record JZKD02S1522747.1, read on the forward strand.
CCCCTCCTACCACTACCCTTAAGATCCAAAAATTTAGTTGGGTAGAAATGTTTGAACGCCAACTTAAGGGTCTCTATTATAATTGTGATGACAAGTATTTTTCGGGGCACAAGTGTAAGGAACAAAATATTTTTATGTCTAGTCCTAAGGATGTATCTGAAGAAGAGGAATATTTTTCCCATGTACCTGAGCTACCCCCACCAGCTGATCTTAATCATCCCTCTAATCCACCGGAAGTTGAACCAATGATTTCCCTAAATGCACTCATTGGTTTCTCTTCTCCCCAAACCCTCAAGTTGATTGGATACATTAAGAACTGGAAAGTCATCATTCTAGTTGACAGTGGCAACACCCATAATTTTATTCATCACTTCATTTCCCAAGAATTCAATTGCTATATATGTCTAGTTAATAATTTCCAAATCATGATTGCCAATGGGGGTTCCATGAAATTAGGAGGGCATTGTGAAAATGTGTGCCCACAAATTGGTAAGTACCACCTAGAATCTCTTATGTTTGCTATTGACATGGGAGGTTGTGACGTTTTACTTGGTGTTGAATGATTACACACTCTCATGGCTATCACCATGGATTTCCAGGAACTAGCCATGCAATTTCAATAGGAGGGCCAATAACACCAGTTCTAAGGCATCAAAGTAGGGTCACCAAAGATCATCAGTTCCTACCGAAAGGAAAACTCCTTAGAAAATGTCACTATGACATTATTTCCCAAATTCATTCCATTCAGGAAGTTGAGACACCCTTTGTCCATCCCAACCTCCAATCTATCCTCTCCCAACACCAAACTGTGTTTAAAAACCTGGCAGGGAATTCACACTTCTCAAGGTATCCATGATCATTCCATTCCACTAGTTCTAACCAGTCTTCCTCCAAATGTTCGCCCTTATCATCATCCCTTCGCCCAAAAGAATGAAATTGAGAATATTGTTCAAGAATTGCTAGATGTTGGTGTCATTCTCCCCAATACTAGCCCCTATTCTTCTCTAGTAGTCACGATACTCAAGAAAGAAGGTACTTGGCGCATGTGTCCTTATTTTCATTCCCTCAACAAAATCACAATCAAAGACAAGTTTCTCATTCATGTCATTAACGAACTTTTGGATGAATTAAATGGTGCTCGGTATTTTACCAAACTTGATCTCCACTCTGGCTACCACCAGATTCGTATGAAAGAAGAAAACATTCCCAAGACTTCATTCAGAACTCATGAGGGTCACTATGAGTTCTTGGTTATGCCATTCGACCTCTATAATTCTCCCTCCACTTTTCAAAGTCTCATGAATCATGTCTTTCATCCTTTCCTTCATCATTTTGTCTTGGTTTTCTTTGATGATACTCTCATCTATAGCAAAACTTGTCAAGCCCATCTTACCCATGTGGATCAATTTCTACAACTCCTATCTTAGCACAAACTTTTTCTTAAGCAGTTTAAAAGTTCTTTTGGAGCCTTCAAAGTTGAGTACCTAGGACATATTTTTGGCAAGGATGGTGTCAAGGTGGATCTGAAGAAAATTGAAGCTATATCGGATTGGTTGCGCCCAAAAAATCTTAAAAGTATGTGTGGATTCCTAAGTTTGACGGGATATTATTGCAAGTTTGTTCAGAATTATGGAAACATCGTAGCTCCCCGCACAACACTCCTTAAAAATAATTCTTTCAGTTGGACTCCAGTAGTCAACTATTCCTTCCAAGCTTTGAAAGTGATTATGTGCACTACTCTTGTTATGGCTCTCCCTGACTTCAACAGGACCTTTTCACTAGAATGTGATGCCTGAGGGAAAGGCATTGTGGTTGTCCTCATGCAATATGGTTGACCTTTGGCTTTCACCAACAAACAATTGTTCAAGTTCCATTTGGGCCAATCCACCTATGAAAATAAAATGTTAGCTATTATGCATTCCGTGGATATTTGACGTTCTTATCTCTTACGACAATGCTTCCAAATTAAAATTGATCATCAAAGCCTCAAGTATTTTTTGGAACAACAAATTTGTTCCCCCGAGAAACAAAAATGGGTAACTAATTTGTTTGGATATGATTACGAGATCATCTATAAAAAAGTAAAAGAAAATGTGGTGGTTGATTCCCTTTCCAAGAAATATGAAGAATACGGGTCCCTTTTTTCCCTCTCTTTCATTGTCGCAGATTGGCTTCAAGAGGTTCTCCATGAATGGTTGCAAGACCCCAAATTTTCTAGACTAATATAAACACTGCAGAGGGACCCGCAAGCTTCTCCAAGGTACTCGTGGCACCATGACGAGCTTCGTTATAAAGTCGGTCTGTATTTGAGAAAATACTTGAACCTTAAATCCACCGTTCTCTCTGAGTTTCATGCATAGATCAAACATTATGTTTTCTGAGACGGTATGAAATAGGACATCTACACCTTTGTGGTTGAGTGTGATACATGAAAACGCAATAAGGGAGAGACAATCAAAGCTCCAAGAACACTCCAACCTCTTCCGATTCCACCTACTATTTGGACAAATATTTATATGGACTTCAGTATTGCCTTACCTAAATCATGCAATAAGTCAGTCATCCTGGTAGTAGTGGACCATGTTTCCAAATATGCTCATTTATGTGTTCTTCAACACCCATTCACAACATCCATCGTGGCTGAAAGTTTTATGGATAATATATTCAAACTCCATTACATGACTCATTCTATTGTTTCTAACCATGATCCAACTTTTACCAACACTTTTTGGAAAGAATTGTTTCGACTCTAGGGAACCCAATTGCATCTCAACACAACATATCATCCTCGTAATGATGGACAAAATGAAGCGATCAACAATTATTTTGGAAACCTATTTGATGTGTTTTGCATTCGATAGACCAATCACATGACTCCTTTTGAAGCAATCTATGGACAAAATCCACCCTCAATTATATCACACATGCCGAGTGTCTCCAAGGTTCAACAGGTGGATCAAACTCTTACAGTTCACATGGCCATTCTCTGTACTCTCAACAAAAATTTGGTCATGGCTTAGAATCGCATGAAACAACAAGTAGATCAAGGTTGTTCTGAATGTGAATTTGTTGAATGGGAACATGTGTTTGTTTGTCTGCAACCTTATAAGAAGAATTCACTCAAACCCCAGCACTATCATAAAATCGCCCCCAAATTTTATGGTCTTTATCATATTCTCAAGAGAGTGGGGCCAATGGCCTACTGCTTAGATTTTTCCAGTCATTCTAAGCTACATCTTGTTTTCCATGTTTCCTGCTTAAATAAAGTGCTCAACACTAGGTGCTAGACTCAAACTAGTCTACATGAGTTAGAAGAAGAAGATTCCATTTGGTTGCAACCACAAGATGTCTTGGACCAGCGTGAGCATCATCTCCGCTAATGCACTATCAACGAAGTTTTAGTTTAGTGGAAGGACACACAACCAGGAGATGCCACTTGGGAGCCGACTACCATTATGCAACAATTTACTCATCTCAAGCCTTGAGGACAAGGTTTTTTTTTAGGGGGAGGGAATGTTAGGGACCTAACCTGCCTAAACCCTCATGTAGGAAAAGTAATATATTTTACATGTAATAAAGGTCGATATTAATAAAGAAGGCCTAGTAATAATTTGAACAAGTCAAATGTAAGAAGACCTAATAGAAGCTTCCACTTCTAGAAAAATCTTCCTCTAGATTATTCTTTTGGTAGATAGATTTAGTATAGATAGGATTCAAGGCATGGGAAGTTTTGTCTTGAAAATTATTGTAATAGAGCGTTTCTCTGCTGGAGGTTTCCCCCTTGAAGAGGCAAGTGAACATTGCTCCCCTTTCAATAAAGGTATCATTTTGGTGTGCTATTCTCTATATTATGTTGTTTCGTTGGTAATTTCTATGATATTCATTTTTCTTCTCAATATAGCATAACCAGGTGCATAACAATTATTCAAGCTCCAGGGAACCCAATTGCATCTTAGCACAACCTATCATCCCCATACTGATGGCCAAACATAAGAGGTCAATAAGTGTCTGGAAACATATTTGAGGTGTTTTGTGTCAGACAGACAACATCAGTGGGTTCAGTGGTTACCCCTAACTAAATGGTGGTACAACACCTCTTACCATACTGCCACTCGCATGACTCCCTTTGAAGCAGTCTACAAATAGAATCCACCATCGGTTGTCCCATACATGCTGGGTGTCGCGAAGGTTCAGTAGTTTGACCACAATCTTACAGTCGACATGACCATTCTCCGTACTCTCAAAAACAAATTGTTCATGGCTCAGAACTACATGAAGCAACAAGGATATTAGGGTCATTCTGAACATCAATTTGTTGAAGGGGACCATGTGTTTCTTCGTCTATAACCGTACAAGCAAACTTCACTAAAATACCAACAGTGTTAGAAACTTGCCTCCAAATTTTATGGTCCTTATACTATTCTCAAATGTGTGGGGCTAGTGGCCTATCAGTTAGCTTTTCCTAGTCACTCCAAGCTACATCTTGTTTTTCATGTCTCATGCCTGAAGAAAATGATTGGCACCAAGTGCCACACCCAGACCAGTTTCCCAGAGTTGGATGAAGAATGTTCCATTTGGTTGCAGCCACAAGACATCTTAGACCAACGCAAGCGTCGTCTTCGTCAACATACCATCCATGAAGTGTTAGTTCAATGGAAGGATAATCCACCAGAAGTTGTCAATTGGGAGTCGACTACCATTCTACAACAATTTCCTCATCTTAAGCCTTGAGGACAAGGCTCTTTTACAAGGGGAGGCATGTTAGGGACCTAACCTCCTTAACCCCTCACATAGATAGAATAATATATTTTCCATATAATAAAGGATGACATTAGTTAATAAGGCCTATTTAATAAATGTGAACAAGTCAATGTAAGAAGACCTAATAGAAACTTTCGTTTCTAGAAAGATCTTAGAAGATAGAATTAGTATAAATAAGAGTAGGAGGAATGAGAAAGCTTTGTCTTGAGATTTATTGTAATAGAGCTCTACTCTATTGGAGGTTGCCCCCTCGAAGAGGAAAGTGAACATTGCTTTCTTTCAATAAAAGTATTATTATTGGTACTGTCATTCTCAATATTTTATTGTTCCAATGATATTTGCTTAATATTTTTGTTTATGCATATTACATTACATTTAGTACATTACATAATCTATTCATTATTGTGCGATGCAAACCATCATATCATATTATTCGTGTTGTGTTAGAGGTTGGCCCCTCGAAAAAACAAGTGAACATTACATTTTTTTAATAAAAATATTATTGCTAGTATTACCATTCTCAATATTTTATTGTTCCATTGATATTTGTTAAATATTTTTATTTCTACATATTACATTACATGTGATAACTTACATAATCTATTTATTTATTGATGTAAACCATCTTATCATATTATTCATCTCATTTCCATTAGTATATAAAGAAAGAGTACAAATATTATTTTTTTATAATATAAAAATATATCAACTTTTATATCCCAATTATTTAATATATCTAAATTTGTTTATCACTTAATTATCTATTAGCATCATTGAGATGGAAAGCGGAGAGAACCAAATGTAAATTAGATATATGAATAATAGAGAATAGGAAAAAGATAAAGTGGAAAGAACATGAACCAAGAGAACATATTTTTTAAATAATAATAAATATAGGTTTTTATTCAGTTATTTTAAAGTTTTAATATTTTATTTATTTTAAAGTTTTGATATTTTATATAGGAAACCAAATTTAATATTTTATTTATTTTAAAGTTTTAATATTTTATATAAGAAACCAAATATTTTTAATATTTTTTTTATTTTTTTTTATAGAAAACCAAATATTTAATATATTTAGATTTTTGAATTATTTATTAATATTTAATATAAAGTTAATTAATTTTATTTTTTATTAATTAAATTGATTTTTAATTTTTTTATTCATTAAATTATTATTTTAAAAAATATTTTTAATTAAATTGATTTAAAAAAAAAAATTTTTAATTAATAAATAAAATAAAAATACAATTTCAGATTTTTATTTTTTATTAATTAAATTGATTTTTAATTTTTTTATTCATTAAATTATTATTTTAAAATATATTTTTAATTAAATTGATTTAAAAAAAAATATTTTTAATTAATAAATAAAATAAAAATACAATTTCAGATATATTAAATGTCATTTTATATAGCATTCAAATATATTAAATGCCCTTTTATAAAGCATTTAAGGCAGTCGCTATAAATTATCTTCCATAATCTTAAATTTCATTTTGTATAAATTGTCCTTCATTAAAAGGCATGCTAATTTTTGAGCATCTTTAATATCATTCGATATAACATTATAGGCATCTCTTATAAATTGTCTTCCATGAAAACACACTTTACATTTAACATTTTAAATATCATCTTATACAACATTATAGGTTGAACAATCGATATTATGTTATTATTTTAATTACTTATTATCTTTTAAAATATTTTAAATTTATTTTAAAAGATAATAATTTTAAAAAGTAAATATATTATTAAAAAAAAAAGTTTTTTTTTTTACTTTTGTTAAATGACTTTTTTTTTTAATTATTTATTTATCTTGAGCGATACTCTTTACCAGGTTGATGGTAGGCTACCCACTGAAAAGTAAAGAGTAGTTTAAACGTTCTACATTTTGGTTGTTTTCTGATTATTTTTTCGGTTTGATTTTGCTTGAAATCCAGTGATGAATGGTTGGATCTGAAGATTTGAGTGACTAAGTTTGTATAATAAAAATGCCCCAAGGATTTTTCAGTATGCTGAATTCATTTATACATTTAAAAATACAATTTAGACCACAAAAAATAAAGATTTTATCCAGATTTAAATAACCGAATTTCAGCCAAAAAAAATACCAAGATACCAAAAAGTAAAACATTTAACCAACTCCGAAAAATAATGGTCGAGAAAGCACTGTTATGCTGTACGTGGTTTTTTTTCTCTAAATTCCAGAGTTCGTATTGACCCACGCACAAATTTTATCACGCGGTTTCCATCTAATCTTGTCTGTCGAACAGTGCATCGTATGGTTGTGCACATTTGAAAGGAGCCAGCCTGGAATACCAGTTGGTCTAAATAACCATATAATGGCCATGCCCTACCATGGAATACCACAATAATATAGTACTAGTACTATGACGGTGACATGGTCTTTTGTTTATGAAATGGCAAGCAACATGATTCACCTATTTGACTTGTTTGACTTGGACGAGCAAATGAGCCAATCTTCTCTCTTCTCTTCTAGGGAGAGGAGTTTGATGGGTTTGAGTTAAAAATTAAATTATATTTTAATATATTTTTTTCTAATGTAGATTAAAAAATAAATAAAATTATGGTAACAACATGTTTAGGTGAAGGACATCTTGGTGAAAGACAAAGCATTGGAGGATGGAGGATTTCTGGTAGACTACTCCAATGACTCGTTCTTGGAGGATATGATATTCACCAGACCATATGTGTCTAATAACATAGTCTTTTCGCCAATGGATAAGGAGGTCTCCAGAGAGGTTGTCAGTGAGCTAGTCACCCTCAACGTGTTATGAATGGAGATTGGAATTAAAGGCTTTGAAAACTGCAGGCTTCAAGGTGGCTCGACTGGATCCTTGGGAGGTACAGGACTAGATCTGGACTATCCATTTACATCCACGTCAGATCCAGAGCTTGAAGGGCATGTGAAGACCTTTAACGATGAGTTATTGACACAACTTCCACTGGTTTGAGATCTTGGAAGATGTAATGGGTATCCACAGGAGAATCAAAACCACTCTCCTGGTTGTCTAGGGTTTATTGCGGGCAGTCTCGAACTAGGCAATCTGCAAGGGGCTAGTGTATAGAAGTCGATGGAGCCGAAGGGGCGAAAAAATTGGACGGTGGTAAAGTTAAGAATGGGGGGGGAGTTTCGCTGGTTGTGGGGAAGGATCTTAGGGTGAGACAAATTGCATAGCTAGAGGGGTGGAACCTGGTGGGAAAGTTCAATGGTAGGAGAGCCTCAAAGGGAACCTTGAATGCCTGAATGTAGAGAGAATGGGCCTTTGTTCTGGGCTAGGTTCAGTTGTCCACCTTTTGGCCCAAGGATGGATGGGTTTTATCTTTTGGAGTCAAGAGGATGCGAAAGTATTTCTGTAGGGATGATGGTACTGAGAGAGGAGTTTCCTCTCCGTGAAGCCTTGGCCCCCGCTTTTCAATACCAGGGAGGAGACTAAGACAAGTTCTCCAGTATGGATCAAGTATGTAGGTGATTGGCAATGCCCTCGTGATTTTTATCGTTGTTGATGATGTTTATAAAACCAACACTTATAGCTTTGTGACAAGGATTTTAATTGAATTGGACATGTGACAAGGGTTGTTTGAAACCCTAAATCTTGTGTCAGGAGATTAGTCTTATGTGAAGGTGCTTGACTATATAAATATACCCTTTCATTGTGTTCATTGCCAAAAGGTCGAGCACATCCTGGATGACATTGATTTATCCTTTCAGAATAGAATTGGGAAAATAGTTGTGTTGGGCTCTAAGGTAGAGGCATTGGCTCCAAGACAAATTCGAGTGACGAAGAAGGGTCAAAGGCTCGAAGCTAGAGGAAAAAAGGATCATTGGTGATCCGATCATTATGGTTCCTATGATGGCAAAGAAATTTTTTGGGAAAGAGTTTTTTCTTTACAATGTTTGAAATCTGACAATCATATAGTTGGTGGGGACTTGAACTTGACAACTAGTAGGGATGAGATTTGGGGGGCCTATTCTTGGGAGGATAGATTAGCCAAATTTTTTCTGAACAAATTCGACTTGGAAGGTTGGGTAGACATTGAACCTATCCAATTGTGCCCTACCTAGACTAAAAATTTATTAGGTCAGAGGGGGGTCTCCAAAAGGTTGGATCGCTTCCTTATGCATCATGCTCAACTGCAAAGAATTGATCAACTGTTTGGAAAATAAGGTGCAAAGAACCTAAATTCCATTTGGGAGATGAATGACAGTGGAGGCAATAAGGTTCATGGTTTTACTAACTTTGAAAAATTGGGTGTTAATTACTTCAAGGAGATGTTTAAAGAGTCGATGCATGCTAATATGGGGGAGATTATAAAGTTAGTGAGTCTCTGATTGAGACATATATATGAAGAAGAGAACGATGCAATATATATGCCCATGTCTAAAGAGGAACTTCTCTCTATCATCAAGTCATTTAAGAAAGGTAAGAGTCCTAGGTCGGAGGGTTGGACTGTAGAATTCTTTGGTGACTTCTTTGACATTGTGGGGGATGATTTGTTATGGGCTATTGTAGAGGTAATTTTGACTGGCAAAATGCCAAGTAGCTATAATGATGCATTCATCACTTTGAACCCCGAAGTAGATTGTCCAAGCTCTTTTAACGAGTTTAGACCAATCTCGTTATGTAATTGTTTGTTTAAAATTATTATGAAGGTGATTATGGTAAGGATCAATACAGTTTTATCAAAGGTCATCTCCTGCAAGAAATTCGGGTTTCTAAGGGGCAGGCTCATTCATGACACCATTGGAACTACCCAATAAGGGGTGCATTTTATAAATATGACCCAATATCGTGCAACAATATTAAAACTCAACTTGTCGAAGCCCTATGATTAGGTATTCTAGCTCTATCTTAGGTTACTCTATTTGCAGTTAGGGTTTGGGTTGTAGCTAGTAAAGTGGATAATGCGTTGTGTCATGCAGACGTCATTTGTTGTTCTTATAGATGTTTCGAGATTTGATTTTTTTAAGCCTTCTCATGGGTTGAGGCAGGGGTGCCCACTCTCACCCTACTTGTTTCTTTTGGTTGTAGAATGGCTTAGTCGTGTTATTGGGGAAGTCAAGCAACAAAATAAGATCCAAGGCTTGAGGATTGGGAGAGTAGAGAAACTCTCATATCTCATTTTTGTCGATGATATTCTACTCTTTTGTTTCTGCTTGCATTTTGAATGTCATCAGTTCAAGGAAATCCCGACCCTCCTTTGTGTAGCAACAAGTATGAAAGTGAATATCAACAAGTGTGTCGTTTACTTTCCTTCTATAGAAGACTAGGACCAAGTTAGCATGTCAAATCTCTTCTAATTTCCTTCCTTCGATCTGGATGAGGGAATCGATTACTTGGGGTTCATCCTTAATACTAATAACTATAGAGTCACATAATTGAAGTGGTTGTTGACTAAAATAGAGAAAAGAGTGAATTTATGGTGCAATCATTGGATCTCCAGAGGGGAAACTTGTACTCATTAAGTTTGTATTGGAGGCCATTATGATCTATTAGCACCTTCTAGCACACATCCCCAAGGGTTTCCTTAATAATATTCAAAAACTTTGCTTCAATTACTTATGGAAGGGGAGTGGCGAGTATCTGGGCTTGCATCTGGTAAACTGGCAGGTGATCACGAGGACAAAGATCCACGCTAGATGGGGGTTAAAGAACATTTTTTTTTTGGAATGACGTTAGCAACAAAGTCACTCTAGGATTTCTTGACTCGTGAAAGTATTTGGAAAATAATTCTTGTTGAAAAGAACATTTCTTCTGATTCCATTCTGGACTAGGTTAGAAAGAGCCAAAAGAACATTCAAAATGTGTCTAACCAATGGAAAGCAGTGTCTTTGTCCTTTCTCGTAGTCAGTCAGTGGTTGGCTAGGAAGGTGGGTTCTAGTACACAAGTAAGGATAACTAGGGATGTAATTGTAGGTTGTGGGGAAATGTCTTTCTTCCAGATTTGTTAGTTCATCAACTACAAGACGTGGGAAGGTGTACTTTGAATAGCATTGGTTGTCCTCGCTCTACGACCCCTTGGTTTCAGGGGTGGCTCCTTTCTCATGAGATAGGACTTGATGAAGTTTGGCACCATTCCTGGTTGCTATTTGTTGTTGAATTAAGGAAAGCTCATGTGAAACTTCAGGATGATAAGGATGAAGTGGTGTGGTCATTTGGTAACAAGGGTGGACATTGTTCAACCAAGCTAGGGTACCTTTCTCTTCAGGACCTAGGACCAGCAAAAGAATGTTGACATGCTTGCAAATTATGGAAAGTGAAAGCACCATCCAAGGCTATAATATTTTTCTGGTTGGTGCTAAAAAAGAGGGTTTTAACTTGGGACAAACTTCAAATAAGGAACAAGGTTGGGGTAGGGATTTGTATGCTTTGTTGGAACAATGAAGAAACCAATGACCATCTCTATCTGGAGTGTCAGTTTACTAAGAAAGTGTGGAGTGAGGTGGCTTTATAGTTGGCCAGAGGGCCCTTATGGGATAAGCCCTATCCGGAGGAGTGTTTTTAGGTATTTTTCTAAAGAAGTGACCTTAAGGAGATCAAGGCTCTTCCTATCCTAGTAGCTTGGGGTATTTTCTTGGCTTGGAATACAAACATTTTCAAGGATATCTTGTATCCCTCTTATAGGGTTGTTCAATAGATTCTTGATTTGCTTCCTTTTTACAAGACTATTCCTAAGGTAAAGGAGGCTCGATTGTTAAAGGAATTTTCTATTAATAGGAATTTCCATGGGGTTTCTTTAATGGTTCTTTCTAGGGCCTTGATCACATCCACAGCTTGAGGTTTGTTTAATATGTTCTTTATTCTCACTTCTTCACAAGCAAGGCCAATCTTGGACAAATTTCAAACAACCAAGGTGAATTCAAAGCCTTGTTCTTCCTTCTAAAATGTGTTATGGACTAGGATATTTCTCATTTCCAGGTTTTTCATGATTCTTATTTAACCATTGATTGGATGAATAACATGATACATGTTCTCAGTATAGGGATGCTACAAGTGACTCAATTGTTAAAAGATACGGCATGACCATTCCACAGGATCGATTTTGTGCATATTTTCAGAGAACTGAATTCTTTTGCTAACTCCCTTTCTAAAGAGGCTTTAACTCTTGAGATAAATCAACGTGTTATAGAAGAATTTGTAGATGGACAAACAATTTCTTTGTCTGACTATGACATTCTCGAACTTTGATAGTTTTATTTGTTTAATAATATGCTAGAAGTAACCTAATATTTTTTGTATCTAAGTACATATTAAAGGATTTGTAAGTTCTATACTTCTTTAATAATACATCTGCACCTAAGAAATGTACTCTCTATTGTACTGAAATAAAAAGTATGATTTTTTTTCTTGAAAAAAAAATAATTATTTTTAATATATTAATAAATTAGATATTCTAAAATTAACCAACTTTTTATCTACCATACTCACAAATTCCCTAAACTCCGATCCACCATATTTATCCTCTTCCAAACCCTACAATACATCAAATAATACATGTAAACATTTATGAATAGTTGTTGAGTCCCACCTACATTGTCTTCTTGAGAAACAAGAAACAATTACATTATACTGTGTTCCCTTTGAAAAATATTCCTTTATTTTATTATAACAACAAATATATTACATGTTTTTTATTTTATATTTTTTCACTTGGGATTTTAAGGCAGTAAAATTGAACCAAGGCTACCAATGTAAACTTTCATTTGTTTTTTAATGATTAGACGATGAGCAACCAATATTCTTAGAGGGGAATTCTACAAATATTGTTTTAATGGGCATGAATTTAAAGTTTTTAAATGATTCCAAGTTTTTGCATTTTTTTTTAGTTATAGTCAAACTTTCTTGACCTCTTAAATCTTAATTTGAGTCCCAACACTAAACTTCTATCTAAGACTAAACTTATACCTAAGGCCATGTCACTACATTATTTCAAAACTATTAAATGTTTACCAAGTTTGTAATACCACATCACTTCACCTCTTAAATCTCAATTTGAGTCCCAACACTAAACTTCTACCTAAGACTAAACTTCTACCTAAGGCCATGTCACTACATTATTTCAAAACTGTTAAATGTTTACCAAGTTTGTATTACCACATCACTTCAAAAATATGATAGACCACAAATGATCTTTAATATCTCGAAATAGTAAGAATATCAATGATATGAATATACAAATAATAACCTTCACTTTTTTGGGGAGTTCAACCTGTAGTAAATGCTTTTGACATCTCATATATCTTATAAAGAACAATTATAAAGCAAGTATTCATAGGCCATAGTGAATGCAAACAAGTCCATTTACATTTTTTTTGGTGTTTAATGGGAAAATTGCCTCTATCTATCTATGTACAATATATCTAAACTGCTATAGATCTAAGTAGATATCTTGTACCATTTTTAAGTTAATTTACATTTTTTGCTTTTTAAGGGGAAAATTGCCTCTATCTATGTACAATATATCTAAATCGCTATAGACCTAAGTAGATATCTTGTATCATTTTTAGTTTTGATTTTTTAAAAATAAAAATATTTTTTAATATATAAAATTTTATTTTTAATTAGTTGGAAACATTAATAAGATTGTTTCAATTTGGTTTTGATACATTTTTTCAAATAAAAATTTCTCTTAAAGTGTTTCAAATTTTAATATAACAATATTATTTATTTAATCATAAACAAATTTTAATATAACAATATTATTTATTTAATCATAAATATATAATAAAATTATTGTTATTGTTTATGTTAAAATTAATTAGGTGATATTAGATAGTTTTGACAATTTCTTAGTTGAAAGTTTAGAAAAACAACGTATGTTCTAGTTTGATCATACTTTGGAGTGTTATGGCTAAGATTGATATGTGACAACTTTTATTCATGAACTTATTTTAGAAAGGTTTTGAAGAGTTCATTGTCAATAGTTACTAACATCTAGACCTGTCCAATTCTACTTCAACTTTTAAATATATGGAGTAGGTATTGCCACTTCTCTTTGTTTTTAAGCTATGCTTAAATATTAAAAGTTTCAAATATTTCATAATTACTTTAACTTTTCACTTGAAGTACATACAACTACTACATTAAAACATTTCTTAGAGGTAGGTATAAGTAGTTTTGCTACTAATTTCACTTGTTCATCTCCTTTCCATAGGTATATAACAATTGACCTCCTTTGTTTAACATTTTTTTTAATTTGTTTTTATGTAATTAATCTCAGTATGTTTCACGGCCA
>JZKD02S1522747.1:641994-660631 GCA_000966675.3 Picea glauca
GTCAATTTAACCATGGATAATAATTCAACTAACCATGGATAATCATTCAACAATGTACAAATAAATATCTTATCTTTCTTGGGAAATAAACATAGAGATAAATTTATTACATATTCACAATTCCTGTGAGTTCAAAAATCAAATAACATAATCATCTCAATATTTCCAATATAAAGTCAATTCTTTTTAGCTCAACCAGTTAAGGTGTGGGTTTCGTTTGCTAGGCAACTGAATTTCAATACCCTTATGGTGTGTTTAGTCGGGAGGAGACACCCAAAAATCTATCCATCTTAAGGGTTGGTGAGGCCTAGGTCGGGTGCGATCCCCGAGTGATTTTGACGGCTTAGATGCCCTTGGGTTTTGGTCTCTTATTCAACGATTGAAATGTTGTCCCTACAAGTGACTAGCATTTCTAACAAACAAACAAAAAAAATATTTCCAATATAATGCACCAATTGAAATCAGGATGCTCTACCTCATCTTAAGCATATAGAGATGAAGAAAAGTTTGTTGCATCACTTGAACCTAAACTAAGATGTCTAGTTCAACTACAAATATCTATCATTAAGTTCAAATTCTCTAGGTTGAAACAAAGAATGGTCCCATCAAGTAATATAGCTTGGAGGTAAAATGAGCTGAATATTTTTGTAGGAAAAAATATAAACAAGCTACATAATATCATAATAAATTACCAAAACACCATAATAAATTACCATTAACATAATTAGATTCCAAAGGAAAGGGAAGGATCTTCTCATTTTGAAAGAAAATGAGGAATGTATCTTAGAAGATTGAAAAAAATAAATATCAACTCTTAGAAATTTGGTATATCGCAGCCCTAAATGTCAAACAATCAAACTGACAAGTTGAAATCAACGTGCCTTCTTAAGAATTTGGTCAAAATAAGAATAATTTGAACCTGGATAACAAATTCACTTGTATGCCTTCAACCCAACGATGATTATGTCTCTCCCTGGAGAAGAGAAGAGGATGAACCAAAGCGATGCACCCACATAAGAGATGAGATAGGAGTAGGTGACAAAGATGTTGGATCCAGGTGAAGAATAAGGGTGGATGTTGGATCTATATTGGAGGAGTATATGGAAACTTCTTGATTGATATAGATATTAAGGAGCAAACCCGAAGGCCCCTCAAACTATCTCAAATAGTGTTGTCTTCAATTTATTTTGTTATCTTTGATGATTTGAAGTTGCAAGAATTAATGCCATGAGGATTTATTATACTAGAACCTTCATAAAAGAGCCTACAGGAGAAAATGTGAATTCAATGCATTGATATGCTCCAAATCCCACCTATTTAGAAACTAATGCAAAACCCACAAATTGGTTTACATTTCTATTTAAAAAAAATGAAAGAAAAATAAAACAAACAATTAGGGAAAAGGGGAAGAGTGTCCCTAAGGAACTGATCGACTTGATTTATAGCCTTGGTCAGATCCCCGCCACTATCAAGAAAATAACCTTGCTTCTCTTCTTGCACTTTAACCTCTTGACCAGGGAACAACAATTTAGCCATGCTCTCTTCAATTTTTTCCGTAGGGAGGAAAGGTTGTTGATTCCATATCCTTCATAAGATCTGCACCCATTTCAACAACATATACCTCTAATTCAACATCAATATAAATGATGACCACAGATAGAAGAAAGTGAACATATAAGCATTTAATTGTAATGGGGGCGAGGAAGATACCCAAACCTCATCCTCCCTGCACCTCAAAGGGTTACTCTTATTGTTGTTATGATCTCTACTCCTCCTGTGTGCCCCATTTTTTTCCCTTCACCGCTGTAAAATCCACAAAGACATCCATTGGTATTACTATGGTATTATGCCTTAGTGTAACACCATACATATAAAAATGCAATTGGGTTATTTTCTCTCTATCACGTTACCCTTCAACCGATCTACAGTTTGAGAACACAAAGCAACAATTACTTTTTCTACCACTTCTCTTGAGCCCATACAACCTCGAGTGTTGTAAGCTCACTATGATACCATAGTAATACCAATAGTTGTCTGTTGGGATTTTGCATATGGTATTAGAGCGAGGTTGAAATATCTTCATTCTTGTTCCTATAACGAAAAACCTCTTCTTTGTTCTCGTTCTTGTGAAAGAATCTTCCAATTCAGGTTGTTTTTCAAGTCTAATTTATGTTCTTTAAATCTACCATTGCATATGACATTCAGAGGCTTCAATATTTATTTATAATTTTAATTTTACTATGTATCTGGGTGTATGAAAATCCTAGACCATAGAAATTCAAAGAAAAATTCCAGATTTACATCTATATATTTATTGTCATTTTGTTATATTATTAGAACCCATCTATATATTTATTATCTTTTTGTTTTATTCTCAGAATCCTCATAATAAAGAAGAAGCTACATGGAGTTATCAGAATCCTCAGAATAACAAAGAAGCTACATGGAGAATATGACAAAAGGGTAGCAAAATAAATGTGTTATATCTTTCATTTTGTGCAAAGGGTATTCACCATCTCAATGGATAAAAACCATTTCTCATTTACATTTTTGTTCACCATACATATCATACCAAGTAGATACAATTACCATGTATTGTTAGGATGTTTTTTACAATTTATTCATGCCATCAATTCCATTTGATTTCTAACATTTTTATCTAAGTGAAGCACTTAAACTTCATTGTGCTATCCTTTTATTCCTACGAAATAAGTACAGGTAAAGTAAATGATGTTTTTGGTTTATACAAAAAGGTCTACAGATTACGGAAAATAACAACAACACCTCCTTAGATGCTTCTATTTAGAAATTGGATGAACACATCTTGCAGAATTTTATAATCTAAAAAAAAAAATATTAGTGTAAAAGGACTACAACATATACATTGAATCTTTTTCTCCTTTTACTGTTCAACATTGGCTATCATAATAGTTTTTAGCATTATGATCAAATATTTTTATTGAGTGACTTCCATTGAGTCTAGGAGGTAATATTTTATCAAGACAGGAGTGCTTGGGGATGTGGTACATTGGAAGTTCTATCTCTTGGGTATTTTAGGTGTAGATTTCTATGAAGAAAGGATGCCCATAAAATTTTATCTTGCAGTAGAATTTGAAAACAAAATAAAGAAAGGTCGATCACAGAGTAATTATTTTTATCGAATCTCTTAATGTTTTGTCTATAGCCACTTATTCTCTACATAGTAGACATATAAGTGGAACAAGTCACAACACATATGCCCTTACACAACATTTAAAATTTTAATCATCCAGAAGACTATCCAACCAAGGTTTCAACTCAAGCTGGAGGTACATACATTTTTTTTCATTAGGTATTGAATGGTCAAAACTACAATTATAAGTACACAATTTTGAATCACTTGTGGTGCCATCTAACTAGTCATATCAACCTAAAGATGATCCAAAATTAAGGTTTCCACTAATGAAAATATTTTGGTTCGCCTGGGAATTTGGTTTTTCAATCAGAAGATGGATGTTAAGTATTTATACAAACTGCAGAAATACATATGATTTAGGCCTAAAAGAATATTTTACCTAATCATTTTTATCCCTATGGTAATGTAAGAGCTCTGAGAGTAATATCTAGATTTTACTTGTTCTTGATGTATTTGGAAATAAGACTCTGGTCAAAAGAGAACAAAAACATTTTTGAGCAAAAGATATGAATTTATCTTACTCAAGCATTTTCAAATCATACTTGGCTAAGGAAATATAGTTGGGAATATTACCCTATGTTTATAGCCTCAAAATGTGTTTCCCAATCCACAAGTATTAACTACAAGGGCTTAGGCTGATTTTTTAAAATAAAATATTATTGCAAAATATAACATTTTTATGTAATTTTCTGAATATACGCAGATTGCAAAAGTAAATGTGGAGATCAAAAGAAAAAATGCCAAGTTATAGATTAACACAAATGAGACATAATAAAAATCACTTTATTTCATTCCAAGAAATCAAAAGTATCCTTCTCTTACAAAAATCCCTGTGAGGGCATGGACCAAGGTCAAAATTAGAAATCCCTGATGAAAACCATACAAAAGGACTCTGAAAAGAATTAAAAACTGAAGTTTAAAATCTGGATCAACTTGTCACAGACTTCTTCCCACTTGACGCTGCACAATATCCTTTATCAGTCATGAAACTCAATTCATAAACAGACAAGTCTACATAGACTATCAAAGATAGATCAACACCTATGAAACACGCATCTGAATGATATGGTTCAACCTTGATCCTTGTTGTCTAAAATAGGACCCTGATGTCAAAAAGAGAATTAGGATTTTAATGAATTGAAGAATGAATGAAAACTGAACTATCTCAATAAAAATCAAGAGCAAACCTTAGTATCTCTTTCCTTCTATTCTCCCCTTGTTCTTCCTTCTCATTTGGCTTTTATGCATTCCAACTTAGTTGAAGTAGTTGAACTACCTGATTTAGTTAAGTTAACTAAAACTCAACTAATTTTTAGTTTAAGGGAAGAATTGATAATAATAATAATAATAATAATAATAATAATAATAATAATAATAATAAAGGGTCTTTTTATTAAATAATATCTAGTAGGTGGGACCCCTTGTGACTCCCTTTTATTTCTTAACAAAAATAAACATAACTAGACAATCAATCAAACACATGCCTCCTTGTGGCTCCCATAATTATTTCCACAACTTGAAATTTAAATATCAGAGATATTTCAAATTATATCCAAACATGTAAATATCCACAATATCCAAAAATAACTTGCTGTCCAAAACTTTCAGTAGTCTAGTGTCCTCAATAAATCAATTATAAACACATAATTAAAAACCATATTTTCCACTTTGAGAGGCATTTTTTCCTTTGTTGCTGTTGTCTCCTTTTGAATTTCCTGAATTAGCCTTAGGTTGGGTGGAAACTTGAGGCTTGATCTCACTAATGACATGAGAGCAGTCATCTCTCAAGTGCATACAGGATGATACTGACTTGGCTGAGTCACTTGAAGGAGAGGAGGGAGCAACAACTGCTTTACCTTTGTCATGCACATGGTGGGCCTTGGTTTTGAGTCTTTTTCTTGCATTGGAGGACTGTACGGGTGAGTGTGTAGGGGAGATCTGAGAATTTGGGTTTATCGGTGGAGGAGGAGGTGGTAATGAAAATTTTGGCTAGCCATAATGGTGGGATACTACTGGGTGAACAATCTCCTGATATCCATTATTCTTAGGAACTTTAGGTTGCAAATATACATGGGGAGGCACAGGGATACCAGGAAAATTTTGGGGCTGGAAGGGAGGCCTCTTTGGTCTAGGCTAGACTATCCCTTGCCCAATCCAATTTAAAAATCCAGCTTGAAAGAGCTGGTTTAACTCTTGAGGATTGACATCGAAATGCATTGAGAATCTGGGCCTTCTAGGCCCTCTGTTCTAGTTTCCTCTACCCCTATTGTTTCGGCCATGACTTCATCTGCTAAAGAAGCTCATCTTGTATGCAACGATTATTAGCAACTAACTCTTAACAAACCATACATGACATTCTCTTAGTATGAAACAAAGTTTGGCTCATAAATTAACATAAGACCCATGCAATCAAATCCATAAAATTTATTTAATAATTGTCACATGAGCAGGGGGTGAAATAGGGTTCATGGGATATCTGGGGGGATTGTAATAAGACAAAAGGTGATATCATGTCAGGGAGTAAGAAAACGATTACTGCTCGACAATTCATTAAATAACTAATTGTGCAAACAATATCAAAACATATCAGCTGCCATCTATCTCTGTGTCATTTTTTTTATCACTGTCATACAGAGTTTTAATTTAATTTTAGGGAACAGGCCATGCAAAATGAATTTGGGATTGTGAGAGGATTTATAATGAGAGAAAAAATGATAAAATGAGAGGGAATTATATGGATACTATTCATAAATTAAATTAAATAAATCAACTATCATAATTCTGTTTCAAATTTAATCCAAAAAGTATCCACTTCCAAGACCAAAAACATTTAATTGTTCCTCAATTGCATATAGATTGCTTGTTGTCTTCAATAAAACAATTTAATTTCCCAAAAATATTCAATCTATACCAATCTGTGCATTTATATAACGACTAAGAAAACATTTCCAATTCCACAGTACTGCATGATCTAATGTTGATCTCTCCTTTTAAAACAACCATAATATGCATAGTGATTCCATTTTTCATATCCAATATCCACCCCTAAATAATAATAGACCCAGGATAATCAATCAATAGTAAGTTGTCATCAACAATAATCAGGACCGATTTAATCACACACATGTTCTTTTTTAAATCTGGACTGAATTAGAGAACGTTTAATGAACCTATCATACACACAAGTCTTCAACCATGTAATTGGCACAATCTTTATTCGATAAAAAAATTCAACCCAAAACATGTAGCCCTGAGCTTTATATCTAGGTGTATTAACATATACAAATTTCCTTTTAAAGGAAACGATCCGTAAAAGAAAGAACCATAAGATGCATGAAGAAAACAGAACTATATCATTCACAATTGTCTCTTTTAAAACTTGACATGACTAAGCTCATGTCTGGTGAAAAAATTACTCACACAGGTGCCTTGAACTTTTAATAGAATCATGATCGTGCTAGGATTGATCACAACAATGAGTGGAGAAGCCATATCCGACCAAACAAAAAACTCTTGGGTTGTAGGTAACCCAAACAAATTAATCACAATGAGGAAACACAAAGACTCGATCAAGAAATGTCTTGAAATTAGAGAGCCCGTGTCCTTTATAATTACCACAATCATTTAACTGGTAACCAAAATATTGACAGACTCCAAAAGGTGCTTAAGGAAAATAGAAGCAAGTCGGGTTCTTTAGAATTTAATTGCAGAGAGGTAACAAAAGTTTGTTTGACCTTTGAAAACATAGAGGGCTCATAATATTTTCACCTCCTAAAGAATTTACCACCGAGAAGCAACCACAGGTAACAAATATAATCTTGGAAGAATAGAGAGCCATGCTCTTTTAAAACACCACATTCTTTCAACTTATACCCCCAAGATCTTGATAGAACCATAAGAGAAATCCTGAGTGGAAACAAGGAAATTTGAGCTCAAAAATCTAGGCACACACAGATGCCTCTATAAAATTTATTGTAGAGAGGAAACGCGGGTCGATTTAAAAAATGAAGAATCCTCAAAAACACAGAGAGACTGTGTCTCCTCCAATACCCAGGAGGTCGACAACTTTCAAAACAATTGACAATGAGGCTTCACAACATAATGGTCGGCCATTAAATCAGAGATGAGAGGATCGAATGTTAAAATTCTTGTGGAAATAATTCCATAGCGCAACTCATATCCATTCGATACATACATAAGCCTCTATTAAACATTATGGACAAAACAAGACTGGACTGTGGAAATTTTTTGGTGAAATGACAGTAAGAACAAGCCATACAAACAATAGCTCGAGGCTTAGCCAAGAAGAACCACACCACTATCTACAATTTCATTGCAACTTGGATAAAGAATCACAACAACGACCGAGAGGAAAAAGGGTTGACATCAACTGATACCCAGAATGGTGGTTAAAACCCCCCAACAATAAAACTCAGAGCTCATTGCAGCATTGTTACCACTTTTAACAGAGAATCATCATAAAAACCCAAGATGACTGAGTCAATAACCAATGGGCAGAATTTACAATCAATAACACCCATTACTTCGCTTAAAAATGCCAATATTTCACAGTAATCACAGAGAACCCATAACACAATATTGGCATTCATTCGAAAACTCAAGAAAACATAGACCCCATGCAAATATGAGCCACCATTTGATTCATAATACAGAGAGTCCATCATGGATGGAAAGAAAAGAGCCATACCTGTGAAAAACTCGCTTAAACGATGAGCTAGGTTGAGTTTTCCCTTTTGAAACCTGAAATCACGGAGCTTCCACAACCAACAGAGAAACAATGCAACTATGCTAGGGTGACGGGCTCAAGGGAAATTTGGAGTGACGTGCAGTAAATGAACGTTGCTTCCTCACCTGGACCTATTAAATTCCATGTACAATCCAACCCATTAACATAATATCCACCATTAAAATCAAACCATATAACCAATGCATAATTTAATGCCATATCCATCATAAAGATTCGATACCATATCTATCGTATAGTGCCCCTCCCGAAACATGTCACCACCATAAGTTAACATTACCATATGTGACTCCATACAACTCTTTAATAAAATTTGCATAATCCTTTAACCAAAACACATAGTATAGTAGCTAGGTCCACCATTTCACATTTGTCACTAGGTTTATATATAATCATTTTGCCATAGCTTTAGAACTTATCCATAGTTTTTCCCTTTTGTTTCAAGTAGCTCCCATTTAATTATCTTTTTCATAAATCATATATGGATTATTAATCAATGTTATAACATAACATTACATAACACCTGTAAACAACATAATCCTCATACCCATGGCACTGCCTTGTATTGCGAGTAAATATCAACAACATATAGCAACAATACATCAACCACCCATTTGTCATATCAAATGAAACCAAGACTACATCATCAAATGTATAGGACTGTGTAGGCAACATCATAACAATAACAACATATACGCGTAACATGTCTATATTTGCGCCTCTAGTTTACAAGGGGGTCCTACCTACTAGTTAAATATTATTACCATAATAAATAATAGTGCTTAGCAATCCTTTGCAGGAAGGATTCGTCGTTCTGATTTTAATCGTCAATAAACATTATTCAATTATATATATGTTTCTTTAAGGACATAGGATTTTTCGAAAGAAATACCCACAACAAATCTAGAATGCATCCTTTAACAGAGCATTTGGAGGTTCCCAAAGTCACCATAATATATATATATATTTTTAAATAGGAATCAAAACTCCCAAGATGTTCATCTATGAAAAAGGTAGTTTTGATTAGGAGACTAAAGTTATTGAGGGTGTTGGTGATGGAATTGTGATCTTGTGCATCTTCTCTACAATTATATCAAATTGGTCTAGAATAGTAGGTCAAATAATGAAAGTGGTGAAAATTCCTCAGAATACTTATATTCCCAGCCTTAAAGTCAATTATTTAATTCAAAACACAGTTGTAGATATTCTACATGTGATATATATTGGATGCATTCTATTCTAAAGTATTCAAACATGGTTCAAAGTACATAAATGATACTACATGTTATGAAATGCCAAGTATTCTGGACAGTTAAAATATCCACTCGTTTTCGGTGTTTAATATGTATTAATAATAATGGGGATTTTACAACCCCAAGGAAAGATGATGAAGCCATGCAAAACAGAGAAGAAAAACCCCTCCTCCCCTCCTCTCATGGATATGAACTAAACTAACCTTTCTAAATTACAACCACCAGATGCCAAGTAACCTTGGCAAGCACGTCTTCAACATACCTGCAGTGCCCCTCATCACCGCCAGAGACCCCATTCCTAAATACATCAATCCCTTCTCGACCATATTCCTTTCCCCCTACTTCATGTTCTCATACCACTCATTGTCCCCATCAAAGATGCAATCTCTAGAATCCATGTAGTCGCATATCATAGAGATAGTATGGTCCACCGGAGCCTAGGTCTTGACGAGGATTATCACCAATGTAACACACCCAACCCCCTAGTCTCCTCTTAGGATGATGGGGTGTCAAAATTTATCTTTTTCTAACTACTTCATTTCTTCAATTATACCCCGTAGATTGATTATTCTCGTCAAGAGATTTCCAATGACTATAACCATGCTCAATTATGAGATCTAGTTCAAAAGTTACAACCTTCCAAAGTTTTTATGTTATCTTCCATCCATTCCACTTCAGCACCATGTGGCATCCACATGGCTCCCTGTCACACGTTCCACCTTACATGGAATTGACGTGGAATCCTGACACACATTCCATCCTATGTGGCATGGACGTGGCATATTCCACATCACTCCTCAAACCCATGCCTTTTCGGACTTCCAAACCATGTTGTTTTTTGATATCAAAACCCTCCCCATGGTAGTAATTCCACTCTAGACTATTCTGCACACTCCGACAGCTGAGTCTGACAACATCCACCCCAATGGATCAAAAGGTCCTAGTGAACTGGCAATCAACGCCTCTGATTTCATCGGTGCCTTTGGCATGCACAACGGTTAATGCTCCTCTCATCCAACATCATACTTATCCTGTGGATCCCATGATAGATCAAAGACTATCGTGCATTGTGGCCATCCTCTAATTTTTAACCTAGATTAATCCTTAGAGTACTCCTATCATAGTACTTCCTCCTCTGGAACCACGACCCACTCTAACTAGTCCTCCCCATTCTGATTAACGAATGAGATCTATCGTCGATAGATCCAAGGGCTAGGATTTATCCATCTATCCCAAGGGATAACACTGAAAACGACCATGCTTGGTCCTTTCCACAAATTATGGGGTGCCACGTGTCCTCCTCTGGACACACTATCACCCCTCACCATCATGGAATCCGAGTTGGCACCCTGAACAAGTGGCCCTACCCAAATCCACCACGTGGATTGACACGTGGCACTCAACACATGTCACCTTTCGTCCCCTCAAGGTACCACATCTCCCTGACACATGACAGAGCCTCTACTTGACATGTGGACCTTCTATTTGGATTGATTTAGTGTACACATCATTGCTAGCACTTGATGTGTCCATCCACGACTAACACCTGTCCTTTATGCATTGTATGGGTGACATCATCATTGTTAGTGTTACGTTAGCTTCCTCCTAGCCTTTCCCTGGTAGGACCCACCCAGATCTATGAATGGTATCACTTCTCGGCCCCTTGCTGATATACAACCATGATCACAGCTCAAAACCTCCCCATCGAAGTGTCATTACCAAGGCCACTCTAAACATCTGACTCTGAGGGCCATGCCGTGATCGACGGTTCAGATCCTCCAATGCCTACTTCGATGAATCCAATGGTCTTGTTGCTTGGGGCCCTTCCATCAGAGTGGTTCTAATCCAAGGTTTCATGGATACTCCGGCCATATACTTCGACGATTCCTCCCATGATCAATAATCATGATTTCTCTAGTTCCTCCCTTCGACATATTCAATGGTCGATAATGAACTGAATCTTCTACAATTTATCGTACGTGAGGATCTCTGATCACCAACCAGGATCTCCCAGATATTGCTTCAATGGATCCAATGACCAAAGACAACCTTAATCCTCGGCAAGCCCTAAAGAACGAGGGACCCCGATCAACGACTAAGATTTCTTCGCTGTGTCGAAATCGACGTTTCTGATTATTTTTTGGAAAGGAATGGGTTTTCTTGTGTTTAAGAGTTTTTTTCAGGACTTAACTGATTCAGCGATTTCTCAAGTAGATTCCAATGGTGTACCAGGCCTTCCAGTGAAGTAAAAACATTCCTAAATCGATTAAGGCTCTCATTCTTCACCATTTACATAGGAAATTATCCTCCAGTGACTTGTCCATAAAATTTAAGGAGTATCCAACCCGAGTTATGCAAGGTTACACTAAAATTATCTATGAAACTAGTAAGTTATATGGAAAACTTTGCATACAAGTAGGAGTATACGAA
Organism: Picea glauca; assembly: GCA_000966675.3. Lineage (NCBI taxonomy): Eukaryota > Viridiplantae > Streptophyta > Pinopsida > Pinales > Pinaceae > Picea > Picea glauca. The sequence goes on from JZKD02S1522747.1 coordinate 653,618, forward strand.
AATCTATCATTGTGTGTGTGTGTGTGTGCATTTAACTCTACATAACACATAATAATTGCATAGACTCTGCTCAAAAGAATTGTACAGTCCTAGGCATTTCTAGCAGCAAATATGTAGAAGTATAATTCCAACAACCATTCACCATAAGAAAAATGTATAATTATAGCTCATGTGCAACTATAATCACAGATATACCGAAGCATGTTAAGAATAATAATTATCCATAACAGGAACACATAAATATTTGCACAGTAATTTTAACAAACACATGGTAGACACTTATCTGATATTAATAAGTCACCAACTGCATGCAGACCTCTGAATTTCCTCTCTGCCTTAGACTTTGTTGCTCTTAAGCTCAACAGTAGGTCACCCCTGAGCTGGGGCTTAAACTCCACTTGGGAACATGAATTCCTAACCTAGTCTAAGGTATCACAACAACATAAATGCTTAACTCAGGTGCCAAATTTTAAGTAGACAACCTACATCCTCTTTCCCCACATGTTTTTCCCACCTCATGAAGTGTGCCCCTTCTCTGATCAATGGTCTTTCCTGTCTCTTCAACTTAATTAACAGAAAAACTACCCTAAAGCTCCGTCAACGCAAGTATGGATATGGCAACAGGTACAATCAATAATAGAAGGGATATGGTTCAAATGATGGAGAGTGGGACAAAAAATGATTCAATGATTCAATGATGCCCCAAAATGAACTAAGTTTTTCTATTTTGTTTGCATGCTCATGAAGTTCCACTTGTCACTTCCTAAACTCCCTTTTGAACCACTTGGTGATTCATTTTCGATCTCTTAAATACTTAGGATAAATCCATATATATGCCTTTTTTACCTTAGGAATATTTTAATAATATTCCTTGTCTTAAGCCCCTTCCGAGACTCTTTTCCCCCTTTCCCTTCTAGTGTATTTTATCCCCCCATACTCTTTCTGTGAGGATGGTCTACAACAGTGACACCTTTCATTAAATTCAAAGTGTGATTACATAATACAATTTGGCTCACTGGCCCAATTGTTGCTTTTGTCTTTTCTGGCCTCTTAACCACACATGCACTCTGGCCTTACAACACATATATACAAGGCACTCTGACCCAAAAATTACAGACTCACCAGCCTATTTGTTCATTTATATTTACATTACAATTGGGGTTCGGCCTAGGACTATTACATTCCCCTCTCCCTTATTTTATGCACTATCCTCAGTGCAACATATACATATATACAATCAAAAGTTCAAAAGTTTACAAAAAGATGCAAGTATTATGCCTGCATAGCATCCTCACTCTACCAAGTTTCTTCTTAAGGACCGTACTAGGTCCATTGGACCTTTACCAAATTTATGACTCGATTCTGGAGTGTTTTTGTTTTCTGGTCCAAAATGCATACTATTTTTACTTGGAATTTTCCCTCCGGCTCTACCTAAATCACATTCCAATCAATGACATGATTAGAATCATGTGCATACTTTTTAAGTAAGGATACATGAAAAACATTATGAATATGCATGGATGCGGGTAATGCAAGCATATATTCCATATGACCAATCCTTTCTAGGAATTTGAATGGTCCATAGTATTTTGCTGCACGTTTTGAGATCTTTCCCAACCTTAGGGAAATTCACTTTGATTTTACTTTAAAAAATACATGGTCACCCACTAAAAATTCTCTCGGAGTTCTATTTTTATCAGCATAACTTTTTTTTTCTGTCTTGGGCAGCCTTCAAATTCTGTTTTATGCTCACTATCTGGTCCTCCGTTTCTTTGAGAAAGATTGGCCCAACTATTTCTCTATCAGCTGGGTTGTCCCAACTTATTGGTGTGTTGCATATTCTTCCGTGTAATGCCTCAAATGGACACATCTTTAAATATGCTTGATACCCATTGTTATAAGAAAATCCAACCAGATGTAAGTAATCTTCCCATTTTGATGGGTTATCCATGACATACATTCTCAACATGTCTTCAATCACCTATTTGACTCTCTCTTTTTTCTCATATGACTCTGGGTGATAAGCTGTGATGAAATTTAGATTTGTCCCAAAATCTTTGAATATCCCCTTCCAAAAGTTTGATGTGAACTTATAATCTCTTTCAGAAATAATCGTCTTAGGTATACCATGAAGCATGGCTACCTCCTTCATATAGATATCAACAATGTTTGCTTCCTTGTGAGTTAACTTCATTGGAATAAGATGGGAAACTTTAGTAGGCTTCTCCACAACTACCATGATAGAATCGTGCTATTTGGTAGTTCTAGGTATCTTGGTGATAAAATCCATGGTGACAACTTCCCACTTCCACTCAGGAATGGGAAAGGGATGTAGCAAACCAGGGGGGTGTTTGTGATCGGCCTTGACTTTTTGACATTCAAGACACCTGGCAATGAAATCTACAACTTCATTTTTCATACATGGCCAATAATATTGTTTTTTAACAACTGCAATAGTCTTCTGGTAGCCTGGGTGCCCAATGTAAGGCACTTTATGCATTTATGTTAATAACATAGTTTTCAAATCCTGAACATTTGGCACATAAATTTTTCCCCTGAACATGAGGATTTCGTCCTCCCTCAGCTCATAATCCTCAATTTTTTGCTGCATTTTTCCTTGTTGTAAGTTTTCTTTTATTTCCACATAAATATGACCTAATTTTGCATCTTCTAAAATTCTGTTTTGAAAATCCGATTTTCACATGCTAATGGTTGTAGCATGCATTTCATGTACCCTTCTAGTGAGTGCATCAACCAAATTATTCTTTTTACCTTTGATATTCTTTATATCAAAGTCATATTCGTTGAGGAATTCTAACCATCTTCTTTGTCTAGCATTTAGAGTTGGCTATCCAAATAGATATTTTAGACTGTTGTGGTCTATTCTAAGCTCAAACCACCTTCCCATGAGGTGGTTCCTCCACATCTTCAAGGCATGAACAATAGCTGCCAACACCAAATTGTGAGTGGCATACAGTCTCTCATGTTCTTTCAACTTCCTTGATTCATAACACACCACATGGCCATTCTGACTAAGGACTCCACCAAGTCCTTTGCATGCATTGATGCAGACAATAAAATCCTCATTAGGATCAACAATTATCAGTAAGATTTTCCAATTTTGAAATCTTCTTTCACACTCAGGTTTCCACTCAAATTTCACACCCTTCTTATGTAGGGATGTTATTGGGTGCATTCTTGAAAACCCCTCAATGAACCTTCTATAATAACCTGCAAGTCCCATGAATAACCTCACCTCAAAGACATTTCTTGGTGCTATCCGTCCTTCAATGGCTCTTATATTTTCCGATTCCACTGCAATCCCTTCCTATGAAATTATATGGCCCAAGTAATGAATTTTCCTCTGGTAGAAGGAGCATTTACTCAACTTAGCATAAATTTGATGCTCTCTCAATAATTGTAGCACCATACTCAGGTGTTTCTCATGCTCTTATTTATATTTGGAATAAACAAGAATTTTATCCAAGAAGACAATGAAAAACGTATCCAAATACTCTCTGAAAATACCATTCATTAAACACATGAAGACATATGGTGCATTTGAAAATCCAAATGGAACCATTGTGAACTCGTAGTGGCCATACCTCATTCTTAAGGAAATCTTGTTAATTTCCTCTTCTTTAATCCTCACCTGATGATATCTGGATCTAATATCAATCTTAGAAAATACCTTTGCATCCTTCAACTGATAAAAGAGGTCATCTATCCTTGGCAAAGGATATTTTTTTGTTACGGTTACTTTATTCAGCTATCTGAAATCAATGCAAAGCCTCAAAGTACCATCCTTCTTTTTCACAAATAACGCAGGTGCACCCCAAGGGGATACACTTGGGTGTATATACCCTTTCTTCAAAAGTTCCTCGAGCTAGACTTGTAGCTCCTTCAACTCGGGTATGCTCATATTGTAAGGAGTCTTGGATACAGGGGATGCTCTAGGCATTAGATTGATTGAAAAATCAATATCCCTCTTGGTTGGTAACATGGGGATTTCTCTAAACACATCCTCAGATTCTTTTAGGACTGCATACTCCTCAATGTTTATCACTTTGTATTTAGGATATTCCTCCATTTGTTTTGAAAATACTTGACATCCCTTCCTAAATATTTTCTTTAGTTGTAGGGCTGAAAATTATCTGATAGTTATAGTTGATGGTCCCAAGAATCGCAACAATGATTTACTATATCGTATATCTCCTACTTTACTTGTCAACCCAGGGTTCATACAAATTTAAGAGGTGCTATGCAATATATATGTAGTTCACACTAATAGTAGTATAGGTCTAAGACTGATCAAGGGTTTATATGCATGAAATTGTGCAAGAAATTGAAATGACAAAAAGAAAATTAATCTATTGCTTGAATAAAAAGTGCACCAACTGAAAGGATTGTTAATCTAAATTACGGAAACAAAATTTAGTGTAATGGAAGGAAATTGAAATGATGGAAGGAAACTTAATCTACTACTTGAATAAAAATCACACCAACTGAAATGATAGCTAATCTAAATTGTAGAAAAGGAATTTAGTCTAATGGTAGGAAATTGAAATGACAGAAGAAAACTTAATCTACTACTTGAATAAAAAGCAATTTTAATATAAAAGGATAGTTAATATAAATTTCATATAAGGAATTTAGTCTAATGGTAGGAAATAAAGCATACCAAACCATAAAGAGAAAACTAAAAGTAGAAGATGAAATCATTCTAGTTTAAGACATAAAACTACAATCAAACAAAAGTTAAAAATATATGAGAACAAGAAGTTATTTTATGTCTAACCCTTGGATCAGAAACACGAATATGTCTTTTTTATTGTTTATTTCTATTTTCATAAAAAGAATATTAAGATGAACTAGAATCTAGATTTAAAACAATCCCACGGGAAATTTCTATAGGAATTGTACAGTTTGTAGAGAAAACTCTTATAGGAAGCTAAAAAGAAGCCTAAAAATCTAGTGTAGGTCTTTTAAAGCATCAACAAAGTTAGACTATAGTAAAATGAAATGGATCTAAGGTTCTTGGTTGTGGAAAGGAACCCAAGAGCCTTCCAAGAGGCTGTTGAATCTTTCTACAAGATTCCTGTTGTAACTAACCTGTTAATGATAACTTGACAGAAAGAAGAATAAATCATGCAAGAATATATTAGTCTTCAAAAAGAAATGAAATTATAACTAATCACTACCTAACATGCAAATAACTAAAGAAATTGCAACAGGTCCCTTGAGCCCTCTTGGGTGGGTCTTACCCAAGAAGCAAAAGGAGCCTTGAGAAAAACTCTAATAAGATGAAAACAAAACCATATTTTATTTCATAAATATTAGTAGTACATCAAGAGAAAAAAAATCTCTAAGTCTACAACCAAAGTCTTCAGAGAAAAATCTCAATACAATATTATTATAAAAAAATTGTCCCTTTCTCTCCTAGGCTAAAAGTCTATATATAGCTAGAGAGTTCGACCATCCTTCCTAAATCGAGGAAAGAAGTGAGTAAATAAGGGATCTCATCCCATCACATGTATATCTCCAACTGTTGCTAATCAGGAGTCATCATTAATGCACAAGGAGCGCTCTCGAGGTAGGTGGGGACAATGTCCCTTGATTCTTGACTGACAACTTTTTGAGGGAAACAAAATCCCCTATTTTTAGGAGGTTGTCACCCTTAACTCATGAATTTAAACTTGCTTGGTGCTATACACATATTTTGGAATAAACATTAGAGAAAAAAGGCACATTATACAGAAAAATCCACCTCTGTTATCACCAAAAAATTGCTTAGACAAATACAAACAATGGATGAAAATACCAACACAACATACTACCAATAATTATGGAAGAATCACATTCAAATTGGAAAGATGTTGACAAAACTATGAAAAACAAGATCCTGAATTTTCACGCACATTCAAGAAAAGAAGCATGCGCACATCCGCGCAGAATAACACGGTGTATGACACACACAGTACACGGTTCGCACGACTGACAATCAAGAAACCCGCGCGGATGCAGAAACAACACATTGATGATTTTAGTCGGGCCTCAACCACTCATGGGATGAATTATATCTTGACCATACCCAAAAATCTCCCTAAAATTCCACCTTGGGATCACTGAAAGGGATGGGAGGTACCTCTAAAGGCCTCCCATTCACATTTGTAACTAGTTGAAAAATATCTTGTCATCCTCCTATAAATAGAGGATCATTGTATGCTAAAAAGAAGAGGAGTCCATAACATTGTTATGTTGTTCATAATTCTCTTGGAGAAATCCATCTTTCCCTTGAGCCATTAGTTTTGAGCTAGTGTAGCATTGAGAAATATTCACACCTCTTATGAAGCTAAGCTTTGGGTATTTTTCACCATTGGAGAGTGATAACTCTAGTTTTTTTTAGGGATCAAAGGACCCTCCCTTAGGAGGAATAGGGGATTCATTGTCCCATATTTCTCCTCTTGATGCACTCAATTTGAATAGTCAGTTCTATTGGGAAACCATTTCATACAGTGTTCAATTTCATGCATCACTTGTTTATGTTAGTTTATTTTGTTTCTCATTCTTAGTTGTTATTTTATTACTTTGTGTTTTTTTTTTCCAATTTGCAGGTCCACTAACTTACTAACCATCTTTCTATTATGCCTTGTTAGCTTACCAAGGTAGTTAAGGGAGTCTCTTTTTCTCACTCTTGTAAAAAAGGAACCCAAACAGTTTGACGACCATACTAGGGATTGGAATCCATATTCCTCCTCAACTAGGCTATTAGAGTTGTTGTTCTCACTTTCTGGTGTTTGTAGGGTCCAAAATCGACCTAGCCTACCCTTCAGATACTACAAATCATCCCTGTCTTGGCTGAATTCATTTCAAATTTTTGGCCTACCATTTTTATGCGTGTGCACGAGTTCGGGCCGAACAGATGCTAACTGCACAGAATTGCATAGGTTTTTTTACCGGCAAATCCGCATGGATTGCGTGTCTGTTGGGTCAAAACCCGCACGAATGTGCAAA
>JZKD02S1522747.1:664873-679609 GCA_000966675.3 Picea glauca
TATTTACCAGGGACTTAGACTGATACAACTTCCCCAACTTTTCCCATAAATCTTTGGTTGTAGCTTCCTCTGACACATTCAGTAATACTGAATTGGAGAGACACAGTTGAATTGTGCTCGTTGCCTTTCGATCCATCTTTTTCCTGTCATCTACAGAAGTTCCTGTAGGTGCCGTACCTAGATCTACCACGATCCACTGATCTCTGTCCACCAAAAGATCTTCCATATTGAGCTTCCATAGCTCAGATCTTTTCCCATTAAAATTCTTGATCTCCATCATCGAATTGCTTGCCATTTCTTTTCACCTGAAAAACAATACCACAGATCTCCCACTGTAACAAGGCTTATCACAGTCCCGAGCCAAACCCTTGATGACAAAGGTGTCCCTGAAGCCAATAAAGCTCTGATACCAAATGTAAATTCTAACCTTGTACAATATCTACGGCAAACTAATATTCAGAAAAGAAAAGAAAAGATACAACGACAAATACAAACATTACACAGAGATTTTTCACCTGGAAACCCAAACCGAGAAAAACCAGCATATATTATATTCTTACATTGTGTTACATTTTTTACAATACAATATACATATAGGAGCCAACGGCATCCAAAACCCTAACCCAATGACCTGGATTAGTCCAAAACCCTAATTCCTTAACCGAAAATAGAAAACCATCGGCAAAAAACCATGTGTCGAAAAACCACCTAATATCATGTCGTCCCGGTAATATGTCATCCCGGAAATATGTCGTCCCAGAAATATGTTGTCCCAGCGGAAATATGTCATCCCGAAAAAAAAAAAAATTTGGGGGTACTGCCCCCAAACCCCCACACGAGGGGTTCCGCTCCCCAGCACCGCCACTTCTAACCCCCCTGCGCGCCCGGTGCAGACGCTCATAAACTACTACTCATGCAAAGAATATAACACATACCCAACATTCTCCTCACGCCCATAAGCGGTCTGGGAGAATCAGACGGGATTCACTTGTTTGAAAAAATATTTTTTCTCACACCACTCTTAAATAAACGAAGTTGTCCCATGAATCCAACTTCATAGCGCATTTGTGAATTCTAAAATCAACCATAATCAACCCACTTCTAACCTCCATAGGAGGAACACAAAATAATTTGGTAGTATAAGTTAAGATTTTGGGGATAGGTATCCAAATAACTCCCCATCATCCTTTTCTCATTGAAACTTAAAAGTTTCGATATAAGATTCCAAAATCCTCCAAATCAAGCATTCCTACACCATAAGGCAGGGAGACACCTATGAAGGGTCAAAGGCTGAGGTCCTGTTGTTCTGTGGGTGCCTCCTTGGGTCACCCAACCCTTGGAAAGCATCCAGCTTGTGATCGATTTCTGAGGCCGAAAATCCAATTGTTGTGCTTGATCAAGGTGACTTAGTAGTCAAATATAGGTTTTATCTACCCATGTGGTAGTTTTGGGTTATAATCACACCTTAATCATATTTTGAACGACTGTTGGGAAATATCGCTAGTCCTTTTGATATTCCCCCCCTTCACCCCTCATTATAACTAATTATTCATACCTTCACTAGCTCCTCTTCTGGTGGATTCATGCCCCACTATTGAGTGATTTTGGAAGGCCCAATGATTTTTGAGAAGAAGGATGATAGGTCTATTAGGAAACGTGCATTATATTTCCCCCCCATGCGGATGATACACCCAAACCATATTACATTGTTAATTTTTTATGTATGATTACCATTGATTGATTACTTATAGCTTTCAAAACATTGTTCAGATAGTTTATATTTACCGAAGCACTTGTTCATTTATTATTCTCACTACCACTTGCACACATATACATATAGTCTAGAACCATAGGGGAACCACAACATCCCCATCGTTCTAGACATATGAAAACCTCTCCCCAATCTGGGGAGGTGTTCCCAATTTGGCTGACACATCAGTACAACCAACACACACACAAGTGAGTGCCACTATTTTAGGATTATCTTTGCTTGGGTCCACCTCGCTAGGAACCACTATCCAGAACAATCCACCCATCTAGTATCCCTTCCTCTTTAGGAATTGGCTCTCCAACCATCAACCACCATGGAAGGACCACAAAACCTACCATATATAACCACATCCTCTTCTTCCTAGTTTGTACAAACTTGGCCCCTCTCTCCTAGTTATATTGGTCATCCACCACTCACAAGAAGTAAGAAGAGAAACCCCCATTATCAGTGCCCACAACATGGGGGCAATTATTGTACAAATGGGGGCACTCATAGTGCCCACCAGAACTACAATCAAACCAAGCATACATGTACCACCCGTACATGGACTCATCACCATTTCCCCTTTTGTGATCTCTATGGTCATTCGGCCCATCAGTGCCCTGAACTTACTCTAGAACTAGTCCAAGTAGTTCGTTTGAAGCGCACGAAACAATATAAGCTTAATATTACTCATTACACTACTTTGATGATCCCCCTCCCCTAACATGCACCCATTACTCCATCAGATGAGGTTCCATGCACCCTGACATCATTTCTTACCCCTCACATGGGTAATACCCCCTCACACCCAATCTACCTCACGACTGATGCTCAGTCATGTAGACTTGGGGGAACCCATTCCACCTCTAGTACCACAATGTCTACTAGACCCTATCCTTGTCAGGAAAATGAGAGTGTATACCAACAGCCATCACGGGCCATCACCCTTTATTGGGATCAACTTATCCAAGCATGAATTCCATCTTCTACCCCATTTCAAATACGAGTCACCGTTAACACCTTTACAATTTATCGATGTATTATAGATGATGGGGCATCCTCATGCATTATTTCCTCATCAACTTGGAAACAACTAGGCTCCCCTACTCTTATCCCATCGATGACTGAGTTAAGAGACTTTGATGGTAGACTTTGTTACCCCTTAGGGATCTTACCTAATATCCCCATTGAGTTAGGTGGTAAGACAGTTTTGATCAATGTTGTTGTCATGGATGGTCCGATGGATTACAATATTCTCCTCAGTCGTGATTTCATCTATGCCATGAGTGTTGTGGTGTCTTCCCTATTTTGAGTCATGATATTCCCACATGAGGGATGCATCATCACCATCGATCAAATCTCCTACATTGATCCCCCCCACCCTCAGGATACTCATAATAGAATCTCACATCATGTTGCTCACATTGAATCCATGCACTATGTGTCCACTACCACTATTCATCCAACATCCACTCCACCCAAAAATAATCCCATCCCTCTAGAAACACCTCCTCACCACTTAGGTTCAAAGGCTCGGAAAATCCATTCATCCTTGGGGGCATCCATACATGTTTTTTTCCCCCAAACCCAAAGAAACCATGAAATCACAACTACATTCTTCCTAGAAGATGAATAATTCTTTGAGGCCACTACTTCTTCCAATGATTCTAGTGATAACTTCCATCTAGGTTATCCTATCCACTATTGGCAAGGTCCTAACAATTCACTTGGTGCACCCTCTAATATTATCTTCCTTGATAAGGTCATTACTCCCTCTCAAATAAGATCATCTCTTTTCATTGATAGGGATATCAGGGAATCCAGTTCCATGATGACCAACCATTCTCATATAGGATATGTTGCCACATAGTTTAAATTACCAAACCCCCCAATAGATATTACACAAAATAATGGATCTGATACACTGTTTCATATCCTCTTTTGTGGATGTTCAACTTTAAACTGCCTGCTATTTCACCTTTGGTCCATAATCTTGGGTATTTGGAAACAACCCTTCCCCCAATCCTCATATCATAATACAGGAGGCAGTGCCACTTCCCACCTTGGTCCCATAAGACCTAGCTCTCGACACAACACCAGATCACAATATACCCTTAATGGGAACCCTTATATCACCACCTTGTGTCCAGTTCCCCCAAACATCATGAAATTACAAGCCACATCACCTAATCAGAATGATCCACCAATATAGTTTCATTACTTCTTGTGGAAAGGCCCCCTTAGCCTTGGTAATTTTTAGTTCCCCCATAGAGAAACTTTGCCTCCCTTAGGAGTTCCTTGTTTGGGAACCCATGGTTCCCCGACCTACTTTAGGGAGTGCCTTTGTTTGGAACCCATGGTTCCATGGCCTCCCTTAGGGAGCACCTTGTTTGGGAACCCATGGTTCTCTGACCTCCTTTAGGGAGTTCCTTTCTCAAGAACTCATTGTTTCATGGCCTCCCTTAGGGAGTGCCTTTTTCAAGAACCCATTATTCCCCGACCTCCTTCAAAGAGTGCCTTTCTCAGGAACCCATTTTTCTATGGCCTCCCTTAAGGAGTGCCTCTTTCGGGAAACGATGGTTCCCCAACCTCCTTCAGGGAGTTCCTTGTTCAGGAACCTATTGTTCTTTGGCCTCCATTAGGGAGTGTCTCGTATGGGAATGCATGGTTCCCCGACCTTTTTTAGGGAGTGCCTCTCTCAGGAACGCATTGTTTTGTGGCCTCCCTTAGGGAGTGCCTTGTTTGGGAACCCATGGTTCCCTGAACTCCTTCTAGGATTTCCTTTCTCAGGAACCCATCATTCAGTGGCCTCCATTAGGGAGTGAATTTTTTGGGAGCCCATGGTTCCCTGGCCTCCTTCAGGGAGTGCCTTGTTTAGGAACCCATCGTTCCTTGGCCTCCGTTAGGGAGTTCCTTGTTCGAGAACCCATGGTTCCTCGACCTCCCTCAAGGAGTGCATTTATCAGGAACCCATCATTTTGTGGCCTCCCTTAGGGAGTGCCTTTTTTTGGGAACCCATGGTTCCTTGGCCTCCTTCAAGGAGTTCCCTTTTGAGGAACCCATTGTTCCTTGGCCTCCCTCTGGGGCTGCCTTGGTCAAGAACCCATGATTCCCTAGCCTCCTTTAGGGAGTGCCTTTCTCAGGAACCCATTGTTCCATGGAATCCCTTAGGGAGTTCCTTTTTCGATAACCCATGGTTCCCCATCCTCATTTAGGGAGTGTCTTTCTCAGGAACCCATTGTTCCATGGCCTCCCTTAGGGAGTGCCTTTCTCGAGAACCCATGGTTCCCTGACCTCCTTTAGGGAGTGCCTTTTTCCAAGAACTCATTGTTCTATATCCTCCTTCAAGGAGTGCCTTTTTCTTGAACACATGGTTCCATGGAATCCCTTAGAGAGTGATTTTTTCTAGGAACTCATCATACCCTACCCTCATTTAGGGATTACCTCTTCTAGGAACTCATTGTTCCTTGACCTCCTTCTAGTGGCACCCAAAATTTTCATCAAAGGACCATTTTTCCCACCAATGTTAAAAGCTCAGGTACACTTACTCACAATCATTTATGTCAAATCATTGTCATATGTTCTTTATCATCAAATATTTTTCACTTCGGGTACTTGATGTTTGTGTGTGTAGGTATGTGGTCCAACAATATACAACCCATTCAGTTCTTCCCACCCTATGGCCCCTTCAGGTAGATGTTCAAAAATGGCATGCTCTCACACCCTTTGCAAACAACTACATATCCCAGTTACAACCCTTGAAATTTATCCTTAGGATCCCCACACTCGGCTTGGTGATACCATCACCTCTATTGCATTCTGGTACTCTCAATTGGTAGAATTCTCACCTCCATGAGTTTTCCCACATATATTTATCCCTCGACATATTGAAACTCATGTTGTTTTATCCATTAGGATTGGGAGTCTTGGTAGTGTTACACCCCAGATTAAGAACCTCATACTTCTTCCTCATCATCATACTAACCACCCCATTATGGAATCCCACATCATGTTCTTAGTTACATTAAATGCACCTCCTCATTATCATTAACCCTCCATATCATCCAACCTCAATTTCTCATCTGCAATTTCATCCTCTATCCATCTACCTGGTACAGAAACCCACCCATGGGCCCCCCACCCTTCATTAATTACATTCCCCTACTTGCATCCCATGAGGCCAGACCATTCTTCACTAGGGAACCCATTTATGTATATGTACTTTCAACCAATTAATTCTTTATTTATTTGGTAATTGTATAAAGCACATTTCAAATTTTAGCAGGTAGAATAGATTTTTTCCATCACAACCGATGGCATCTTTTTCCTTGGGACACAACAAACCATGTTTCCCTTGGTTGGGGCATTTCATTTCCATCACCATCTCTGCACATTTATCCCTATCATGGAAAAATATTGACCATCACCGACACCCTTGTCCCAAATATTTGTATTTTGACCTATCATCCACTCCTTTGTAGTCTCACCCATTCAACATAGTTTACCTAATATCTGGTCATCCCCCTGACACCAAATCATGTTTTACGGTTGTTTCCATCATCTCATTTTCCCACACCAAGGGAATTTCTTACATACCATACAGTTTGAGCTTCGTCTATGCCACAATTTCATCCATATTTTCCTCCATACAATTCCTGACACCATTTTGATCAAATTGATGTCAAGAAGACCTTTGCTTCTTACATTCACGCCCCCTTCTCTGTCCACGTCAACACAAGTTTCCAAGAAGGTGGAAATATCTTGTCTCTCAATACACTATCAATGAACAATCTTAGATGTCACAGACATAGTCATTATTTCTTTTTGATGTCGTTGATCCCCATAACATTCGAATCCAACAAAGTTTCATGTTATGGTGGGTCTTACTATGTGACTGTTGCAGGTTTCAGTAGCATCCAAAGACTTCTAGATTTGATAGGCCATAAATGCCTCCAAGTCATTCACCACTCGATTCATATATAGTTCATTCCCCAGAACAATCATCTGTTATTATTGATGCCCTCGAGGGCGATACAGATATCCATTTCATCAAAAGTTTTTAGTTACACTCATATTTTTTTTGTTTCATGACACAAGAACGGGGCATGCCCAGCTCATTTGTACAAAGATACAACTTTACATTTCAGTTTTTGGAGTTTTTTTACACTACTATGAATCCCCTCTTCCTCCGATGGGATGTTCCTACCATCCCTCTTCAACAACAACTACAACTCTCCTATTGTTACAACAATTTCAACATAAAGAAACATTGATGTATTTCAGCTATATGTATTCTCCTAACCTCACACATCAGGGGGAATATATTATCACCAAAACATTTCTCAGACAAATACAGACAATGGATGAAAAACCCAACACAACATACTACCGATAATTATAGAAGCATCACATTCAAATTGGCAAGATACCCACAAAAATATGCAAAAAAGATCCTGAATTTCTGTGCACATTCAACAAAAGCAGTGCATGCACATCCACATGGGCTAACACAGTGTATGACGTGCACAGTGTGTGGTTCACGCAATTGACAATCAGGAAATCTGCGCGGATGTGGAAACAACACATTGATGATTTTTGTCAGGCCTCAACCACTTCTGGGATGAAGTAGATATCGACCATACCCCAAAATATCCCAAAACTTCCGCCTTGGGATAACTAAAAGGGATGGGAGGTACCTCCAAAGGCCTCCCATTCACAGTTGTACCTATTTGAAAAATATCTTTCCATCCTCCTATAAATATAGGATCATTGTATGCAAAAAATAAGAGGAGTCGATATCATTGTTATGTTGTTCATAATTCTCTTGGAGAAATCCATCTTTCCTTTGAGCCATTAGTTTTGAGCTAGTGTAGCATTGGTTAAGCTTCACAACTCTTGTGAAGCTAAGCTTTGGGTATTTTTCACCATTGTAGACTCACCATTGGAGAGTGATAGCTCTAGTTTTTTTGATGGATCAAAGGACCCTCCCTTAGGAGGAATAGGAGATTTATTGTCCTATATTTCTCCTCTTGGTGAACTCAATTTGAAGATTCAGTTCTATTGGGTAACCATTTCATGTGTTCAATTTCATGCATCACTTGTTTATGTTTGTTTATTTTGTTTCTCAATCTTAGTTGCTATTTTCTTTCTTTGTATTTTTTTTTCTAATTTCCAGGTCCACTAACTTGCTAACCATCTTTCTATTATTCCTTGTTAGCATACCAAGGTAGTTAAGGAACTCTCTTTTTCTCACTCTTGTGAGAAAAGAACCCAAAAAACCTCAACATGCATTCATTAGGAAACATGCAAAATACACATGACGTACTATTAAATATGGTAAAAAACAAGTATTAAGTCAATTGATGGTGGAAAATGTGCTTAAGGTGAGAGGCTTTGGAATAAACAATAATGGGGCTCATCATCACCCCCCAACTGAAACTTTTCACATCCTTTGTGCAACAAAATCTGGTTCTTCTACTCTCATTACGATTGTTGTTTTCCACTAATCTCCTGACCACTGCTAGGTTGTTGTCTGATACATTGTTTTTGTTCAACATTATGCTATTTTTCATTAACCTGTTGCTTATCAATACCCTGTTGTTGGAGGATTCATTGATTCTAATTGTTAGTCCCCTCACTATGGTCACATATTCTTGTTCTTTTATATTCTGGAAATTATGAGCAAACTCCATGGATATCTCATCATCAAACCCTATGAGTCTCTTAAAGTATCCCAACCAATCATATCTGATGCAGGAGCATCACCGACTCATCAAGTGAGCCAACACATCAAGCGGAGATCAACTGGACAAACCAACCCAAATTTTTGAAAATGCTTTGGCATTGTCGCGCAAGTATTTAATGAAGCCATTTATGAAGGCACACTTGTATATTGTATTGTACCTTGAGCCCTTAAGCTCTTGTCCTTAAGTAGATAGACGACATTTAATCTAGTTAATGCTGGTAGATAGGATTTTTATTTCTAGATTTGATAGCGTAGAGTCCGAGAGGGAAAACGGATATAGACACCCTCATTGTACCATTTGTAAAAATATAATAGAAGCATTCAGGAGAAGAGAAGAGCAAGCAGAGAATAGTGTATGAAGAACACCCATGTACAGGCATTTGAATTAATAGAAGAGAGCTTTGATTCAAATTCATGGTTTGTGTTGTTTCTCTGTGTATATTGTTGATGTGCTCATGAATGTTTGCTTTCTATCATACATTTGCTTTTATATGCTGTGTATGTTATTTCATGTTTCAAACTGAAGTCTGAAGGGGAGATGGAATGAGTTTCAATTGTTTCTCTATCTGAGCCAGGAGATTCCTGCAAGGTGTGCAGTCGAAAATCATCCGCAAGGAGTGCGTTGATGGAGGCTCAGGTAGTTTAACTCTTGTTCTCATTCACCCAGAAGTGAAAGAAGGTTGTTGGAGCCGTGCAAGGAGTGTGCAAGCTGAAGAAGAAGTCTCAGTTGTGAATCTGAGCAAAGGAATCGAAGACTGCTGCTGCAGGAGCGTGCAGGGTCGAAAGGATTCAACACTGGGAGTTGTTGAATGTTGGCCGCAAGGAGTGCGTGCAAGTCCCTATGAAAGAATCAGAGTGGGAAAGCTCAGGAGGTATAGAACCTTCAAGAAATCGTCAAAGGAGAGCACAAAAATTTGTGACGTGAAATGTTTCAAGCAAGAGTTGCTAGTGCATGTGCTGGAGGGTAAGTTCTGAGAAGGGATACTTAATTATTCTCAAGAAGTCTTCAAGGAGGAGAAACCGACGGTCCGGATCTTACAGAGAGGATTCGAAAAGTCCCATCAGTCGTTGGATTTTCTGGAATAGCGGCGAGGTTACAGTTACATCCAGAAGTTTGAGCTCAGAAGATTGTGAGTCGTTGGATCAACAGTCGATTTCCCGCCAACCGTTAGATTTGGCAGGGGTTGCACTAGGGTTAAGCCCTAGTGAGAAAAGGAGAGTTCTGGGAAGGCATCGGGATATTGGAGGCATCGGTGTTTTGGAAATCAAGAAACACGATACCTTTTGAGTCTCGAAACACCGACGGAGATCTCAGCCATTGATCTCGGCAGGACACGTGTCAGAAATCTGGAGTGAGTCGGGATTCGAAATTTCGGGGTTTCTGAAGACAAAGGAATTGTTGCATCAGGAATCACAATTTTGCGATACCCGATAGGGCGACGAGAAAGGGGTGACGTGGAGGAGTAAGCTCTCACGTGCATCGGATATCGGTATATCAGGATTCTCGGTGACGAGAAAATCACTGCATGGGAAGTCGCGAAACTTCAAAATGCGACGGCCACACAATCACTGCATTGGAAGTGGAGAACAGGTGTCACCCCATCTAGGGGATCATGACTTGGAGAGTTCCATGAACAAGTGCAATGGAAATCACGATATCACGATACGCGATTTCCCGATATCCATAAGATTGTGGGCCATAGGCGCTAGAGCAAAGGACAGGTGGCATCGGGGATCGGAGGATCGGGGATCCTGAGGACGCGGAGTTTATACACTTCGCTCCCTCAAAGTCCGAAGGCCCGATACAACAAGTATTGTGGTCACATGGACCGGGAGGCCTAGCAGAGGGTGCCTTCGCAGATTGGGAATCAGAGAATTGATGAGGCGGGTTCCTGGAACACCATAGGTGCCGATTTCCCGACAGCAGAGAGTCCCGACAGGGGGCGGAAGAGTATTAGCATCTAACCAAATCGAGGTTTAGGGAATTTAAAGGCCCGGATCCGTGACTGTAGGATTCGCGATCCCGCGAAGTCTGATTTCCCAATTTGGAGTAGGGAGATCATAAGGAGTATTTTGTGGGTATTGAGAATTCTCGATAAGGGAATTGAAGAACATTTCAGTTCTTCGGGCCGAGGGAAGAGAAGGTCCTGTGTGAGTAGCGTACCTGAGGGTGCGGTTGCGTCATAGTGGTATCAGAGCGGGAACATTTCTTTGCTTTTGTAGCAGAGAAGGAAATTCACCATGCCACCAAGGAGAGAGAGACAGTCACCTGATCCAGAAGACAGGGAGGTGCGGAGAAGAGGCAGGCCGACATACAATCCAGAAATGGAGAGACAGATACGTGATCTCTGAGCGAGACTAGAAGATATGGAGGCAGCGCAGAGACGCACAGCCAGTGCTAGGGATCTGAGTGATTATGAGGATGAAGTAGAGGTTGAACAACAAGAAGTTGTAGCTGAAGATGCAGCCAATGAGCGATTAATTAAGGCTATCGCCCGGATGAGTTCGAAAACAAAGATGGACATTCCAACTTATGAAGAGAATCTGGATGCAGAAGAGATTCTAGATTGGATTAGAGCTCTTGACACTGATTTCAATTATGAAGATATCAAAGAAGATAAGAAGGTTAGGCATGCTGTCACATGCTTGAAGGGACATGCAGCATTATGGTGGGACGAACTACAAGCAGACAAACGCTGCAAAGGAAAGCAGAAGATCAAGAGTTGAGATCGAATGATTGCAAAGATGAAAGCGAAATTCATCCTAAGGGACTATCAAATTACTCTGTTCAGGAGGATGCAGAAACTGAGACAGAAGTTGATGACAGTGAAAGAGTACACTGAGGAATTCTATCGACTGAACATTAGAGCAGGTCATCGGGAGAGCGATGATGAGAAGGTTGCTATATATCTGAATGGTATGAGATACGACATTCAGGATGAATTGAGCATGGTAACCATCCGAACGGTGGAGGATGCTTATTAGATGGCTCTGAAAGCCGAAGAGAAGCTGAGCCGAAAGCAAGGTCAGCGAGGACGAGGCAGGAGTCAGCCCAGTGGCAAGGCAGTTGCCCAGGATAAATACCAGAAGCCCAAGGAGGAATGGAAGAAGCCTCAGGGTAAAGTTGAAAGAGGTGGGACCTCACAGAGAGGACCATACATTGAACAGAGAGGGAAACATAATGAGAAGAAGGGATATTATGCTGACGAAAACACTTTTCCTCGTACCAGAGGTAGAGGAAGAGGATGAGGTGGAGTAATCACATGTTTCACATGTGGGAAGAATGGGCACAGGTCATTCGAGTGTCTAGAGAAAAAGAAGGATATTGGAGAAGCTCACATCGCCGAGGCGCAGAAGTGGGATGTTGAGACCGAAGATACAGAAGGTGGAAGGTCACTGATGATGCATAAAGTTCTCTTAACACCTGAGAAGGAGGTGGAGGACTCAGCTCAAAGGACCAGACTTTTAAGAACAACTTGCAAAACCAAGGATTGGGTATGCAAGGTTATCGTGGACAGTGGTAGCACAGATAATCTCATTTCAACCGAGATGGTGGAGAAGCTGGAGCTAGAGACCACTGATCACCCGAGTCCATACAAAGTATCGTGGCTACAGAAGGGACATCAGGTGAGTGTCACTAAATAGTGTTTAGTTGAATTCAAGATAAGGGAGTATAATGATAGAGTACTGTGTGATGTTATTCCCATGGATGTATGTCATTTATTGCTGGGTAGACCATGGCAATATGACATAAATGTGATTCATGATGGGAGGATGAACACATATACCCTGGAGAAGGATGGAAGGACACACAGGTTGCTTCCGATAAAAGATAAGGAGGTGAAGCCAGAAGTAGGCAACACAATACTTCTCATGAGTGGGAAGGAGCTTCTTACGGAGGTGAAGAAGAAATAAGATCCACAATTCTTTGTGGTCAGAAAGCTGAGGATTGTTCTGACTAGCACAAGAGTGGATGATCTACCAGATGAGATTCAGGAACTGCTGGAAGAGTTCGCTGATATCGTGGTGGACAAATTACCTTGTTTGTTGCCACCGATGAGGAGTGTGAGTCATCACATAGACCTCATACCAGGATCTAGTTTGCCAAACAAAGCCGCGTATAGGTTAACACCGCAAGAAAATGAAGAGGTCAAGAAGCAGGTCTAGGAGTTTTTGGACAAAGGATTGGTCAGGGAAATCTTGAGTCTGTGTGCTGTTCCGACAGTACTCAGTCCAAAGAAAGATGGAGGTTGGAGAATGTGTACTGATTCGAGGGAAATCAACAAGATAACCATTAGGTACAGGTTTCCATTGCCGAGTATGTATGATTTAATGGATTTCTTGAGTGGGGAAAATTATTTTTCAAAGATAGATTTGAAAAGCGGATATCATCAGATTCGCATGAGAGAGGGTGATGAATGGAAAACAACGTTCAAGACAAATGAAGGTTTGTATTGTTGGAAAATGTTTAACAGATAGTGTACGCTTGTCATTGATGGCAAGTACAACAGTGAAGATGGAAGGATCAGAATGTGCATCGATGGACAAACAGGAACAACGTAGGCTCAAGAGGAATTAGTGCAGAGTCGAAATTTTTCCAAGTAAGAAGGATGTGTAAACTTGGAGGAGAAGTGTCGCTGATCGTTGGATCCCATCCAAAATTCGAAGATGGCAGGATCAGAATGTGCATCGATGGACAAACAGGAACAACGTAGGCTCAGGAGGAATTAGTGCAGAGTTGAAATTCTTCCAAGTAAGAAGGATGTGTAAACTTGGAGGAGAAGTGTCGCTAATCGTTGGATCCCATCCAAAATTCCCGATAGCATGAGGGTCGTCAGATCCGAATAAAAACAAGAAGAGATCGCGCTGAAGAGAAGGATAGATATTAGGCGTTAGATCTGAGCGAACTCGGAAGCTCGTGAGTGGAAGAGCCGAGGATTTGGTGTTCAAAGTCGCAAGGTGCAAGGACGCGAGGCGGCGAAGTGACGAGAAGATCAGGACCGTCCATCTGGGAAGGACGCGTGGCAGAGATTGGAGAGATATCTCGAACTCGGGGGTTCACAGGATAAAGGCCCAAGTATTGGGTGTTCAAAGTCACGAGGCGGCAAAGTGGCGAGAGATTTATAGTCGTCCATATGGGGGGACAGGTGGCGAGAGATCGAGAGATCTCGTGAACTCAGGAGTTCGTAGGTTGAGAGTCCAAACAATGGGTACTCCAAGTCGCGAGGTCGCGAGGTAGCGAGAGAAGGACATCCATCGGATCCGGATCACAGGAGGACCGTTGGATCTGCGCGGGGGATCACACGTGGCAAGAGATCGTCATATCACTGACTGGAAAGTCAAAGGAACAGCGAGATGCGAGATCACTATTTAATCAAGGACCGTTGGATCAATAGGACGTGTGGCGAAAGATCAGAGCACCATAAAGCTTCATCTCGGAGTTTCGTGACTTGCGACTTGGAAAGGCAAGAAACATAACCACCAAACTCGCAAGATGCGAGATCACGATAAGATCCTGACCATCAATACATCAAAAGATGTGGACCGTTGATCTGAGCTCCATCTCAGAGTCTCGCCTATCACGACTTGGAGTAACTAAAATCTCCAACGAAGGAACAACGAGATGCGAGATCACGATGAGATCAGGACCATTGATTGACCAAGATCATGAACCATCGATCAGGGTCGATGAATATCAAGAGTTAGACTGTCTCAAAGAAGACGAAGAGTCTTAAACTGCCAGAGAGACTAAGGAATCTCAGTATAACATACAGTGATGCTGGACACGTGGGGTGAACCACCAGAGAAGTTGAAGAGTCACGATGATAATCATATAGAGCACTCGAGAGGTGGAGGATAACGGTGCAGAGTCAGCATGCAGAGGCATTGCGAACACTGCATGCACAAGGTGCACAGAAGCTATAAATACACGGTACAGAGAAGAGATGGGGCTGCTGTTGCTGTTGGAGGTTGTTGTGAGTGTTGTTGGTAAAGGTGATTAAGGTGTGAAGAAGGACGAGAGTGCAGCAGCTGAATAACATAGAAGAGGAACTGTGAAGAGAATGGAGATGGTGCACAGAGCATAAAAAACAGAAGACCAGACAGTGCAAGTGATGTGAGCAAAAAGGCAATGAGGCAGACAGAGCAACGAAATGCAGCAGAACAGTGATAAGTCAGGTAAGCCATTGTTGAACATTATATCACTGTAATAAGTTTCAGAAGCAAAGATTTATATTTC
>JZKD02S1522747.1:679659-694012 GCA_000966675.3 Picea glauca
ATCATATAAAGAAAAAGAGGTTTTTACCCTGTATGGGTTTCCTCAAGAAATATCTGTCTCTGTGTTTCTCATATATGTGACTGATGCTGAATGTGCCATTGTTTATTTCCCTACAATATTGTGATCATCATTTAGTGTCTCAGCAATGAGTTTAAAAGAAGCATAATTGTTTAAGCACGGTAACAACTGATTCACCCCCTCCCTCTTAGTTGTGCAACATGTATGAATGGCTAGTCATGTCGTTTGGCTTGACAAATGCACCGAGTACCTTTATGAAGTTGATGAATGAAGTCCTGAGGGAATTCATCGGGAAATTTGTCGTCGTATATCTGGATGACATACTGATTTTCAGTAAGATGAAGGCTGAAAATTTGAAGCATTTGGCCATTGTGATGAGGAAACTACAGCAGGAGAAGCTGTTGATCAACATGAAGAAGTGCTCATTTATGAAGACAGAACTCATTTATTTGGGTTTTGTTATTTTAGCGAATGAGTTGAGGATGGATCCGGATAAAGTAGAGGTGATCAAGAATTTGCCATCACTGAGAAATATTTTCGAGGTGAGAAGTTTTGATGGTTTGGCTAGTTTCTACCGAAAATTCATCAGGAATTTCAGTGGAATTAGCGCAGCGATGATGGATACAGTGAAGAAGCGACAAAATTCTTTTCATTGGACAACAGAGGCTGAGAGGAGATTCAATCTGTTGAAGCGGAAAATCACGGAACAACCAGTTCTAGTGTTACCGGATTTCCAAAAGACATTTCAGGTGAAATGTGATGCAAGTGGGTTTGCCATAGGAGCGGTCTTAAGTTAGGAAGATAGACCAGTTGCATATTTCAGTGAGAAGCTCGATGAGGAAAAACTGAAATACTCCACATATGATAAGGAATTTTATGCTATCATACAGGCATTGAAGAAGTGGAGGCATTACTTGATCCCAAAGGAATTTGTATTGTACAGTGATAATCATGCATTATAGTTTGTGAGTCAACAAGAGAAGTTGAATCAGAAACATGCAAAATGGGTAGAGTATATGCAGAATTTCACATTTGTGATTAAACACATTTCAGGTACTGCTAACAAAGTGGCTGATGCTTTGAGCATGAAGTGTTTGTTGCTGTAGGAATTCCGAGTCAAAACATTGGGTTTTGAAAATCTCAGGGACATGTACGCAAGAGATGTAGATTTTGCAAAGGTGTATGAAGCAGCTGAGAATCCAGTTCTCAGAGACAGAATCCCATGGATAGATTATATGATCCAGGAGGGATTGTTGTTCAGAGGCAATCAACTGTGCATTCCAAAATGCTCCATGAGGGAGAAACTGTTAAAGGAGAAGCACAGTGGAGGCTTAGCAGGACATTTTGGCCATGAAAAAACATTTGGGATGCGAGCAGAGGTCAAAAGATTTGTAGACAGGTGCAGAGTTTGCCAGCATTTGAAGGGGCGAAAGTAGAATGTAGGGTTTTATCAGCCATTTCCCATACCCAAGAGGCCATGGGATGAAATTAGCATGGATTTCATATTGGGATTGCCTAGGATGCAAAGAGGACATGATTCGATCTTTGTGGTGGTTGACAGGTTTTCCAAAATGGCACATTTTATCCCATGTCGGAAGACCAGTGATGCAACTCATATCGCAAATCTGTTTTTCAAGGAGGTTGTTAGACTTCACGGGTTACCCAGAAGTATAGTTTCGGACAGGGATACGAAATTCATTCGACATTTATGGAGGACACTCTGGAAGAAGATGGGGAATAACTTGATGTTTAGTTCTGCCTATCATCCTCAGATGGATGGGAAAACAGAGGTGGTAAATAGAAGTCTGGGAGACTTATTGAGAAGCTTGGTGACAGAGCACCATAACAGTTGGGACAATGTGTTGCCACAGGCAGAGTTTGCATACAACGACTCAGTGAACAGGAGCACAGGCAAAAGTCCATTTCAGATTATATATGGGATGCAGCCGAGAGGAGTTTCTGAACTGCGAGATTCAGAGTAGACTGCTACTAGCAGCGCTAGTGTAGAAGAGTTCGTTGAGGCGATGAAAGAACTTCAAAGCAGGGTGAAGCAACGACTGACAGATTCAAGTCAGGAGTACAAGCACAGAGCAGATCAACATCAGAGACAACTTCAGTTCAAGGTTGGTGATCTAGTTCTGGCACATTTGAGGAAGGATAGGTTCCCAAGGGGAACATACAACAAATTAAAAATGAAGAAAATCGGGCCATGCAGAGTCCTGAAGAAATTTAGAGAAAAATGCTTATGATATTGAGCTACCAGATGGAATCGGAATATCTCTGATATTCAATATCGCAGATTTATACCCATACAGGGCTGGGGAAGTATAAATTGGAGCTGAGGAACCAGTGATCCAGTGGGTGAAACAATTTCCAGTTGCAGAAAAGCCATAGATGGAATGCATACTGGACAAGCGAGTAGGTAATAAGACCCGAAGGAAGGAATACTTCGAGTATCTGGTCAAGTGGAAGAATCATCCAGTTGAAGATGCCAGCCGGGAGAGCGAAGCAGTGATACAGAAACATGGACAGACCATGCAGGAGCTCATGGACAGGAGCCCATGAAAGTTTTCAAGCAGAGGAGTATGATCCAGGAGCATCACCGACTCATCAAGCGAGCCAACACATCAAATGGAGATCAGCTGGACAAACCAACCCAAATTTTTGAAAATGCTTTGGGATTGTTGTGCAAGTCTTTAATGAATCCATTTATGAAGGCACACTTGTATATTGTATTGCACCTTAAGCCCTTAAGATCTCGTCCTTAAGTAGATAGACAACATTTAATCTAGTTAATGCTGGTAGATAGGATTTTTATTTCTAGATTTGATAGCCTAGAGTCCGAGAGGGAAAACGGATATAGACACCCTCATTGTACCATTTGTAAAAATATAATGGAAGCATTCAGAAGAAGAGAATAGCAAGCAGAGAATAGTGTATGAAGAACACCCATGTACAGGCATTTGAATTAATAGAAGAGAGCTTTGATTCAAATTCATGGTTTGTGTTGTTTCTCTGTGTATATTGTTGATGTGCTCATGAATGTTTGCTTTATGTCATACATTTTCTTTTATATGCTGTGTATGTGATTTCATGTTTCAAACTGAAGTCTGAAGGGGAGATGGAATGAGTTTCAATTGTTTCTCTATCTGAGCCAGGAGATTCTTGCAAGGTGTGCAGTTGAAAATCATCCACAAGGAGTGCGTTGATGGAGGCTCAGGTAGTTTAACTCTTGTTCTCATTCACCCAGAAGTGAAAGTGGGTTGTTGAAGCCATGCAAGGAGTGCACAGGCTGAAGAAAAATTCTCAGTTGTGAATCTGAGCAAAGGAATCGAAGACTGCTGCTGCAGGAGCACGCAGGGTCGAAAGGATTCAACACTGGGAGTTGTTGAATGTTGGCCGGAAGGAGTGCGTGCAAGTCCCTCTGAAAGAATCAGAGTGGGAAAGCTCAGGAGGTATAGAAACTTTGAGAAATCATCAAAGGAGAGCACAGGAATTTTTGCCGTGAAATGTTTCAAGCAAGAGTTGAAGTGCATGTGCTGGAGGGTAAGTTCTGAGAAGGAATACTTAATTATTCTCAAGAAGTCTTCAAGGAGGAGAAACCGACGGTCCGGATATTGCGGAGAGGATTCGCAAAGTCCCATCAGTCGTTGGATTTTCTGGAATAGAGGCGAGGTTACAGTTACATCCAGAAGTTCGAGCTCAGAAGATTGTGAGCTGTTGGATCAATAGTCGATTTTCCGCCAACCGTCAGATTTGGCAGGAGTTGCACCAGGGTTAAGCCCTAGTGAGAAAAGGAGAGTTTCGAGAAGGCATCGGGATATTGGAGGCATCGGTGTTTTGGAAATCAAGAAACTCGAGACCTTTCGAGTCTCAAAACACCGATGTAGATCTCAGCCGTTGATCTCTGCAGGACACGCGTCAGAAATCTGGAGCGAGTCCGGGTTCGACATTTTAGGGTTTCTGAAGACAAAGGAATTTTTGCCTCAGGAATCGCGATTTTGTGATACCCGATAGGGCGACGAGAAAGTGGTGATGTGGAGGAGTAAGCTCTCACATGCATCGGAGATCATTATATCGAGATTCTCGGTGACGAGAAAATCACTGCAGGGGAAGTCGCGAAACTCTGAAACGCGACGGCCACACAATCACTGCATTGGAAGTGGAGAACATGTGTCACCCCATATCGGGGATCGGGACTTGGAGAGTTCCATGAACAAGTGCAACGGAAATCGCGATATCACGATACGTGATTTCCCGATATCCATAAGATTGTGGGCCATGGGCGCTAGAGCAAAGGACAGGTGGCATTGGGGATCGGAGGATCGGGGATCCTAAGGACGCAGAGTTTATACACTTCGATCCCGCGAATTTCGAAGCCCCGATACAAAAAGTATTGTGGTCACATGGACCGGGAGGCCTAGCAGAGGGTGCCTTCGCAGATCGGGAATCAGAGAATCGATGAGGCAGGTTCTTGCAACACCGTAGGTGCCGATTTCCCGACAGCAGAGAGTCCCGACAGGGGGTGGAAGAGTATTAGCATCTAACCACATTGGGGTTCGGGGAATTGAAAGGCCCGGATCCGTGACTGTAGGATTCGTGATCCCGCGAGGTCCGATTTCCCAATTTGGAGTAGGGAGATCATAAGGAGTATTCTGTGGGTATTGAGAATTCCTGATAAAGGAATTGAATAACATTTCAGTTCTTCGGGCTGAGGGAAGAGAAGGTCCTGTGTGAGAAGCGTACCTGAGGGTGCGGTTGCGTCAATATCTCTTAAAATTTTCCACTACCTCAGGGTGGTCATAAACCCTAGAAGGCTCTATTGGTTCTGTCTTCTTGAATCCTACTCCCATGATTGTTTGTTAAGGATGATGAGTTGACTGTTTGAAAGGAGAAAAAGGTTGGTTACAAGTTTCCTGTAGGATGTTCAAATTGACTTGTTCCTCAGAGAGGAGGATAAATTGAGATTTTTTTTAGGTAAATATGGTGGTCAACAAATTCGACAAGGGTTTTTTTCTTTGAAGAAAAGGAAAAATGAGGGTTTTCTCTGACAATTTTCAAGTCGACACATTTCTGTACAGTCGTTCCTATAGAAACAGATCTTGTAGAAGCATATTTCTACAGGAACTGTGTAGATCACAATTTCTACTTGATACATTTTTGAAGACTCATGAAAAAAACTCTAGTGTCGAGAGTGTTTGACCATAGGTTTATGAATATCAACAATTTGTTAGAATGAGATATCTTAACACATGGGAAGTTGGTTCAATTTTTAGAACGAATTCTACATGATTGTAAATATGGAAAAAATGGGTTTCTGTAGGGTACAACTTTCTTTTTGTTCAATGATCATAAAACCTTCCAGGAACAACCATAATTCAAAAACACAGGAAAACTAAAATAAATACAACAAATGTTCAATATTGAAGGGATATTTCTTTGTTTAGGGTTTCATGGCTACCTGTAGTCTGTAGAAATTATTCTCTTGCAGCATCCTTGGATCCTTTGGTTGATTGTTTTTCTTTCCCTCTTCTCCTATGAGCACAGATTCATGATTTCACCCAACTAGAGCCACTCTTCTTCTTCAAATTCAAAATGGTTCTATGATTTTTCTAACTCCGAGTTATACCCTCAAATCGCGGATATGACTATTTTCTTTTCACAACAATACAAAAACAGTTGAATTGATGTTTTCATAACTCCTTAATTCATGTTTTTTGACTCAAATTAATAAACTTCTACTTAAACCACTTATTCTCCACATGCCAATTCAAATCTTGGAATGGATTATGGCCATCCCCCTAGTTGACAAGACATGAACATCCTTGTTTCCATCACCTTATTGAATTTATAAATGATTTAAACTATATGAAATAAGCATAGGTAAATTTGTATAAAGGTTATTGAAATTTTGTGAGGATAGATAATTGTGTTACCTTTGTTTACCTCTGCATGGACATTAATTTTTCTTCTTGGAGGTGGCTAGAGTAATGGAAAATGGTGACTTGTATTATTGATGATGTCGCTAGATTCTCTTATCATCCTCCTTGAGATCAGATTTGCAATTCTCTAGAATAACATGGCATCTAATCATTCTACATGATACCGAGCATCATGTAGATTTGTTTCTGCCATGCTGAATATTTTCTACAAGGTACAAATTATCCTGTAGAAGTTGATTTTTTTTCTATCACGAGGGTGTATCTGATGAAAATAATGGTTGGAGAAGGTTGTTTTATAACTTATATTTATATTTAAATTGTTTATGTTGGTCTTGAGTTGTGTTGCCTTCCATTATTTGTAGAATTTTCCTTGTAGGCTTATCTTGTAGAATCCTGTAGAATCCTGCAGGTTCATGTAGAATCCTGTAGGATCCTATAGAATAACCTTACAGGATGATTTTATTGAAAAGAAAGGTAAAATGACATATATGGGATATGGAAAGTGGTAAATATGATAAATATGTATGATTATATGGAGATGATAGGAAATGTTATTAATATGGAGATAATGTAAAATGTTATGTATGAATATAGAAAAAATGGAAATGATTACTGTGCTTATTGAGTTTTTGTTGACTATTGATTTTATTCATGTGCAGATGGATGCAACAATGAAGTGTTGGGTACTTGTAAAACAAAACCTTAGTAATTGTTATTTTATTTTTTATTTTTATTTTTTCTCCTTTTTTTACAAGGCAAAAGTGCCATCACTAGTTTTCACCAATGCCTCCCCTCATCAAGCCTCTAGGAGGTTTTCTTGATGAGGATATTTATTCTTCAGACATGAGACTACATCCATTGGAGGTTTTCACACACATATCTGTCCTAGATACCCCAGGGAGGTTTTTGTCTAGGATTTTTATTCTTTGTTTTTCATATCTCGTTATTTGGATGGATTGAGAACATCTCTGTTGTCAATCACATCCAAATATTGTGTCTTAACTGTTGTTGTAACCTCTTCCCTTGTCATTGTCTTGTTGTAAATTGAAACCATTTATTAACAAGGGAATTCCTTCTTTATCAATGGTTTTAATCTGACCTGAACCATTATCATGAGCTATAGGGTTAGAATATTGAGGTATCAAACCTCTACTACTTCTATCTTTCTTTCTTGAGTATTGTTAATACTTAATACTTAGAATTAAGTTAGTTGTTAATACTTAGGTTAGTGCTTTATTAATCCCATAAAACAAAAACAATTAAAAATATAATACAAATAAAACATAAAACAAATAATTAAAAAAAATAAAAAATAAAAAACAATAATATAAAATAATATAAAAAATAAAAATAAAATAAATCATACATAAAAACTAAACTATATAGTTTAAACAAAAAATAATAAGCAAAAATATAATATAAAAACCTAAATAATAATAAATGGAATGAGTAATAAACAAATAAAATGAATAGGCGCAAAACATTAATAAAACAAATAGTAAATTAAAAATAAAACAAAGTTAAAACGTAATAAATAAAAAGTAAACAAACTAAAAATTAAAAACAAAAAAAACACTTAAAAAGAAACTTAATAAATAAAATAAAAAACAAAAAGTAATAAAACAAAAAAACAAAACTAATAAATAAAACAACAAGTCAAAAACAAATAAAATAAAAACATAGTGGGCACCTTTTACACATATCCAAAAATAAATAAATCCACAGACATAAAAAATTCCGGACCCCYTCGTGCTTTTCGAACTTTAACGGRGGGGGKGTCCRRAATAGTGGTATTGGGAGGGACACTTGTCACCTCCAGGTGATTTTGGACCCCCCCTTCCAATACCACTTACCACCTCAGGGGGGTTCGGAATACCACCTTTCCCCCAATTTTTCAAAACCGCCCATTTTTTGTCTGTTTGACACCTCGTCTTGCGAAGCGGATTCTGGGAAAACGAAGATGAAATTTGAAAAACTGAAATTTTTTTTTTTCATCACGGGATGAAGAAAAAAAACCTCTCCAAGTTTTTGCAAAGGTGCCACTAGTTGGGAGAATCGAAGCTGTCTTTCAGCCTCATTTTTCGAATTTCTGGTTTTTCCCATTGCAGTCCTGATTTTGCGGGAGCTGTTTCGGCGAGGTGGAGATGAAATTTGAAAAACTGAAGGAGGTTTTTTATCCATAAAATATAATATACAATTATATCCTTTGGTTTTTTCACAGGAGTCACCAATTCGAAGAAATCAATAACTAAGCATACCCCTATTTTCAGCAAATTCGACCAAATTTGCAGTTCTAGATTTTTGGGGATTTTATGCTATTCTTGGCCGAGGTGGTTGAATCTGACCTTATGAGCCTGGGGAGAACCTTTTTTATAAATTGCAATGATTCAAATGTGAAAAAGGGGGTTGATCAATCAGGGGACCATGATTGAGTTTTTGTAAAACAACTCACTGAGCTTTCTGTATTTTCATCAATTCAATAATACAGTCACAACAACTACATGATTCATGTGTCATTTTTGGTGGTGATGTTTTCATCATTCACTGTAATTTGGTTCTATTGTATTTCTTAAGTTAATCATACTCTTAATTATGCAAAGAAGTTCGAAAAACATAATTTGTTGAGACATACACTCTGTTTCTGGCTTTGACATAATTGTCGATGTTTTCTCCTCAAAGGTTAATTTTAGGATTCTTGATTGCCCTGTCATTGCCTGGTCCTCTCATATTTCTCCTCTAAATCAAAAATCAAATTCAAAGAATCCAACAAGAGTGCCTACCTTGCCCTGTAAGGCTATCTGTAGAACTTTTTTTTGATTGAGCTTCAGACTGCGACTCCATTTCCCATGGTTCCTTTTCTCTGCCCCTACCAATTCAAAATCCAAACTCTGAACCCATTAACTAGCCTAATATCTATTCAAAAAAATCTATATCACAGAGAGAGATCCCTCTCTGAGTCTTGGAGGGCTAGATCCAAGACTCGAATTGGTTTTGATGTTGCCTCTGTGATTGACTTCGCAGCCTTGGGAAAATTACAGAGTGCTACCAGAATGGTGACCATACTGGGGACCTTTCCCCAGTAGTACACTTCAAAGTTCCATATCTGATCACCAATGGTGGACAGTGACCAGACACAAGAAGGATGAAATATTTCACCTGACGACTCCAATCAACTCCAGACAGTGACAACTCAAAGACTCCACTGGAGGAAGAACCTGAAGCATGACCAAGCAGCTTAGAAAGATCAAGTACTCAAGCTCAAATTGCATTCAAGACATCTTTGGTTTTATATGTAATTATGTTCTATATTATTCTAAGCCTGATCAAAAGTACATTGCTAAAGATTACATTGACCACCTGCTAATTGATGAGCCTCAAGAGAATAGATCCCCAATTGTAGATCATGTACATACTCATACACCTGTGTACATCCCAAATGCACCTGTAGAAATCCTAGTGAGATATAAGCCTCCTTCTTTATCTCCTACTCTTGCTAAACCTTTGTATGGTTGCAAGCCTTGGAATATTTCCTTGACCTTTATGAGGTTTGAAGATGACAATGTCTATATCAGGATGTTTTCCTTGTCTTTGCAAGGCAAAGTTAAAAATAGGTTTAAAAACCTTCCAGCTGCAAGCATCCAAATTTTTCATCAGTTCATGCAAGTTTTCTTAGATAGGTGGGTGATCATGAGAAATGTCTTTCTCATCCTAGATGAGTATGACCATTTGAAAAGACAGCCAGGGGAAATGGTACAATAATTTCAGCAAGGTTCAATAAGGTATATCATGCAATGCCTGTTGATATAAGGCCAACCCCAGGATCAACTCACTTGCATTTCCCAGATGCCTTCGATCCTGACATGGAATTCCAATTAAGAGAAAGGAACACTTCAACTCTCGAAGAAATGCAGAACATTGCAGTTGATGTGGAGGCCAACTTGTTGATCAAAAGTTCAAAGGTAAAGAACAAAGAAAAGGAGCAGCTGAAATCTTCAGAAGCTAAACTGGACATCCTGACCAATATTGTAAAAGAGATGATGTAGAAAATTAATAACAGAGGGGAAATTGATGTTCAAAGACATCATGTTCCATTGATTTCAAAGAAAGAAAAGGTCATTGTTCCCAAACATTTTGCTGCTCATCCTTGGTACCATGGTTTGGATAATAATTCTTTCATGTATTCAATTCACAACACAGTGAAAGATGAAGTTCCATCTTAACTTACAGAGGAACAACAGGCTAATATGATGTGCATGTTGAATGAAATTTATTACTTGGATTATCTACCCAAGGGCGATTAGTATGATGATGATCATGAGGCTGAAATAGATGTGGACTGTTCAAAGCAATCAAAAGCATGTCGTTGGCAGGAAGAAGATCAATTAAA
Source organism: Picea glauca (assembly GCA_000966675.3). Taxonomy (NCBI): domain Eukaryota; kingdom Viridiplantae; phylum Streptophyta; class Pinopsida; order Pinales; family Pinaceae; genus Picea; species Picea glauca. Next base: position 690,007 of record JZKD02S1522747.1, read on the forward strand.
ACTCAGATATGACAATCAACCTTTGCACAACAATCATGACAATGATGAGGAAAATGCAGAAAATCTTAGAGTAAGTGGAAACACTTTGCCCTTATGTCGCTCATCTTTTCAATTTCTGAAAAGAAACTCTAGGCCAGTTGTAAATAGTGAAGACAGAAAATTCTCTGATCAATTAGTTGAAGATGCCATTGTTGATATGGAAGCTGATCTAGAAGTGCAGCCCTTGAGCCTTTTTCAAGGTCAAACCTCAGATGAAATCATGAAGCCCAAAACAAGTGATGAGCTGATCCATCTTGATTCATTGCCCCTGTGCTCTAATTCATTTCAAATTTTGAGGGGGAATCTTGGTCAGATTCTAGTTGAAAGTCATAGTGTAAGCCATGAAGTACCAGTAGAACCAATGGCACCATTATATAAAGCATTTTATGACCCTATAGCTGATGTGTTGGATGACTTGTTTTGTCAAATCCATTTTCCATTATCCAACTATAGGATGAAAATATGTTATGATATTGACATGATCAGGCAGCCAACTATAGGGACGTGTTCAGTAGAAGTATCATTTCAGAACCCACCAAAACATTTGCAGCCATATCAGGAAGTGCATGAGGATGAAAATAGCATAACTACAACATCAAATCATGAAGTTGAGTTGGTTAAATTTGAATATCTAGTAATAGGTCAAGTTTATCTTGATCCAGTGGCTATTTATATGGATAAATTTTACACTGCGGAGCCCCAATCTATCTCTAACATTACTTTTGTTCTTTAGGATTTTCAAGGTCTCCATTGTAAAGATCAATCATGTTTTCAACAGTGGCCATTACACTTTGTAGTTTTGAAACTATGGACAAAAGGTCAAGTTGCCTTTTTGGCTGTGCTAACAAGTAGTCAAGCAGTCCTCTGGTATCAACAACTACTTGATTGGCTTCATTGGCATTTTTATATTATTTGATTTAGCATGATTCTCAGTAGTATAGGGTAGGTAGGAGAGTATGAATAAGCTCATCTTTCCGAGCATCTTTTTTTTCCAGTAGTTTCATTTTGATGTGGTCTCAATTGAAAGATCAACACAGGTACAAGTTGCAGAATAAGATTTTGGGATCATCCCAATGAATAAGGCACCAGTTTGCATGTTCAGATTTCAGTGGTTCTTGACACCTCCCGAAAGAGCTGCCATCCCCAGGTGGAGCCTATGTTAGGATCCTATATTTATAGGAGATCTGATGATTTATATATCATTTGTGGGTCTCAGGATGAAGTTCTTGGCTTGCTGGTGTCTCAGTTTTTGTTCCTTTTACCCCTCCATTCATTTTGCCTGATCCTCCATCACCCTGCTGCATCCTTCATCCATATTGTTGCGCCATTCATTCCCTCATCCTTCACTTATGCTCCTCTTCGCCATCTTCATCCCTACATTTGCAATCAACCACCTTAGGATAAAAACATTGGGTTAGTAGTTAGATCATACTTGTTATTAATAAATTAATTATTAATTAAATTAATTAATTAATAATTAAGTTAGTTGTTAATACTTAGGTTAGCACTTTATTAATCCCACAAAACAAAAACAATTAAAAATATAAAACAAATAAAACATAAAACAAATAAATAAAAAAAAAAAAAATCAAAACAAAAATAAAAAGCAATATAAAACATAAAAATAAAATAAATCATAAATAAAAACTAAAGTATATAGTTAAAACAAAAATTAATAAACAAAAATATAATATAATAACCTAAATAATAATAAAGTGAATGAGTAATAAACAAATAAAATGAATAGGCACAAAACATTAATAAAACAAATAATAAATTAAAAAGAAAACAAAGTTAAAACGTAATAAATAAAAAGTAAACAAAATAAAAATTAAAAACAAAAAAACATGTAAAAAGAAACTTAATAAATAAAATAAAAAACAAAAAGTAATAAAACAAAAAGACAAAAGGTAATAAATAAAACAAGAAGTCAAAAACAAATAAAATAAAAACATAGTGTGCACCTTTTACACATATCCGAAAATAAATAAATCCACGGACATAAAAAATTCCAGACCCCGCTCCCCTTCCAATACCACTTACCACCTCAGGGGGGGTCCGGAATACCACCTTTCCCCAAAAAACCACTTTCCCCCATTTTTTCAAAACAACCCATTTTTTGTCAGTTTGACACCTCGTCTTGCGAAGTAGATTATGGGAAAACGGAGATGAAATTTAAAAAACCGAAAGAGGTTTTTGTTCATCACGGGGTGAAGAAAAAAAACCTCTCCCAGGTTTTTCAAAGGTTCCACCAATTGGGATAATCAAAGCTATATTTCAAACTCATGTTTCAGATTTCTGGTTTTTCCCGTTACAGTCCCGATTTTGTGGGACCTCTTTCGGCGAGGTGGAGATGAAATTTTAGAAACTGAAGGAGAAGTTTTCTCCAGCAAGATAATATAAAATAACCTCCTTCGGTTTTTTCACAGGTGTCACCAATTGGTAGAAATCAATAACTGAGCATACCCCTATTTTCAGTGAATTCGGCCAAATTTGCAGTTCCAGATTTTTGGGGATTTTATGCTATTCTTGGCCGAGGTGGTTGAATCTGACCTTATGAGACTGGGAGAGTCTATTTTATAAATTGCAGTGATTCAAATGTGAAAAAGGGGGTTGATTAGTCAGGGGACCATGATTGAGTTTTTGTAAAACAACTCATTGAACTTTCTGTATTTTCATCAATTCAATAATACGGTCACAACATCTATAGGATTCATGTGTCATTTTTGGTGGTGATGTTTTCCTCATTCACTGTGATTTGTTTCCATTGTATTTCTTAAGTTACTCATACTCTGAATTATGCAAAGAAGTTCGAAGAACAAAATTTGTTGAGACATACACTCTGTTTCTGGCTTTGACATAATTGTCAATATTTTCTCCTCAAAGGTTAATTTTAGGATTCTTGATTTCCCTGTCATTGCCTGGTCCTCTCATCTTGCTCCTCTAAATCCAAAATCAAATTGAAAGAATCCAACAAGAGTGCCTACCTTTCCCTGTAAGGATGTTTGTAGAACTTGTTTTTGATTGAGCTTCAGATTGCGACTCCATTTCCCATGGTTCCTTTTCTTTGCCCCTACCAATTCAAAATCCAAACTATGAACCCATTAACTAGCCTAATATATATTCAAACAAATCTATATCACAGAGAGAGATCCCTCTCTGAGTCTTGGAGGGATAGATCCAAGACTCGAAGTGGTTTTGATGTTGTCTCTGTGACTGCCTCCGCAGCCTTGGGAAAATTACAGAGTGCTAACAAGTACCTTGAATGGTTCTTGAATATTCTCTTGATATCATCATAGTCCAATTGATATATATCTCCATTGAATAGGAGACTCAATGTTTCCATGAGATCTTCTCTTAATCCTCTAAGTAAGACAAGATTGAGTGAGTCTTCATCCATAGTGCATTTTTGAACTCTTTTTTAGCTTAGTTGAAATCTCTCTTCAAAGTATTCTAGAGATTCATCATCAGGTCCTTGTGTCATTTTGAAAATTTCATCCCTTATGTCTCTTGCTATACAATAGTCTTATACTTCACTGAAGGTATTTTTCATATGATCCCAAGTTGTGATATTGTTTCCCTCTAAGCTCATGAATCATATAAGAGTTGAATTCTTCAAGTTAGAAGGAAAACATTTGAGCTTATGTTCATCATTATTATAATCATATGTCCTTCATATAACTGCAAACGAAAACAAGAAAGTATTAGGATCTTTGAAAACAAGCCCATGAAAATGAGGTAAAACAGAAGGATTAATATTTTTCATCTTGGGCCCGGAGGGGTGTAGACTGATTGGCAAGTGTCGTGTATATGGAAGGAAATTTGTAAAGGAGGTCTCAATTTCGATTCTCACCCTGACTAACCTGTGCGCCATTCATGCGGGTTGCGTGGATGCACCTAGGTTTATAGTGGTAGCCATCGGGTATCGACCCCGTGTTATGCGAGTATGAGAACCACGAGTTGTCGA
>JZKD02S1522747.1:718428-734891 GCA_000966675.3 Picea glauca
TATGTCCCATGTTTAGCTGACTTGAAGATACTCATAATGGATGAGATTCATAGGATCCCATATTCTGGTCATCATGGGTACCATAAAATGATAACAACCACAAGAAAGTTGTATTATTGGATGAGAATGAAAAAGGACATAGCTGAGTACATTACCAAATTCTTGGAATGTCAACAGGTCAAAGTAAAACACAAGCACCTAGTCCCTTTCCAATTACAAAATGAAAATGGGAATTCATTTCAATGGATTTCATCACCGAACTACCAAGGAAAACAAATAAAAATTATTCAATCATGGTTGTTGTGGATAAATTGAGTAAGGAAAATCACTTTATTCCAGTGAAATATACCCACAAAGAAATCAACATTCCTAATATTTTTATGAAGGGTATTTTTAGGTTGCATGACATTCCAAAGACGACCATGTCAGATCGGGATGCCAAGTTGACTTCAAGTTTTTGGAAATCCTTGTTCATAGGTTTTGGGACTCAACTAGAATTTAGCACAACTTATCACACCCAAATTTATGGAAAAATAGAGAGGGTGAACAGGGTATTAGAGGACATGTTGAGGATGCATGAAATGCATCAACCTAGGAAGTGGGAATACTACTTGCCCTTAGTAGATTTAGCCTACAACAATGGATATCAAGAGTCATTAAAAATGAGCCCTTTTGAGGCATTGTATGGTAGAAAGTGTAACATCCCAATCAGTTGGGATAATCCCATAGACCAAATCACTCTTGGACCATACATGTTAAAGGAAATGGAATTGGAAGTAGCAAAGATAAAATAGAATTTGAAAGTGGCTCACGACAGGAAGAAAAGTTATGCAGACAAGAACATAACTTAAAGGGGGTTCAAAGTGAGAGAACATGTGTATCTCTGGATCAAACCTAAGAGAAGCTCCCTAAGAATGGGAAATTTTGCCAAGTTGGAACCACGATATTGTGGGCCATTTGAAATTCTTGAGAGAGTGGGACCAATGTCCTATGGGCTAGCCTTACCTCCCACAGTGAAAGCACACAATGTTTTACATGTATCTTTACTTAAGAAATATGTTCATGATGCTAATCATGTAATTGATTGGTCTGTGAATTAGGTGGAACCCGAGGGATAATTCCAACCCAAGCCTCAATGCATAATAGATAGGAAGGAAACCCTCCTTTGGAACCAAAACATTTCTCAAGTCAAGGTGCGGTGGGAACGTTTTGGAGCAGATGAGGCCACTTGGGAGTTAGAGGATGCCGTGAGAAAGGCATACCCATTTTTGTTCACTATTGTAAATAGTATTTACATCAACATGTAGAACACCGAGGATGGTGTTCCTTTAAGAAGGAGGGTAATGTAACACCTCATTTTTCCTAGTATGTAAATATATGACTGAATGTTGTCATGACTCATGGCTAGTATGTTTAACGTTTTGGACTTTGATGACAAATTAAAATGATAAAATGCATTTTAATGATAATTAAAAGAAAATTGTTGATGGGTGGAGCACTTACATAGAAAATTATTCCATGAGAGGGAATGGTGAGGGGGGCCCATACTAGTTGATATGACCCCTCCTAGGAATTACCTTGATGAATTAAAATATTCAACCCATAACTGTCCTCTGTCCCAGAAGATTTATTTACCATTCAAGATGGTGGTTGGGTGGTCCTCCTTGGAAATGAATGAGAGAATGGTTAAAGTACCCATTTGGAAGTTTCTGATTTGAACAACAAATTTGGGGGATTGGAACCAAAATATATTGTTGTAGAAGGCAAGAAAATGAGGAAAATCGTGGGCAAGGGAGAGAGGATGCACGAGTTTAGGTCTGGGGAACAAATCATAGTGGAGAAGAGTGTGTAAAACACCTCTGGTTCTTAGAAAACATAGGGAAGTCAAGTTTTATGTGTTTTGGGTAAGAAAATAACAATTCCAATCTCTAAACCAAGCTCATAAATCGGGATGCAAATTTTGGGTAGTTAGCTATGCAAGCTAACTATTGTGACTCCTTGAGTCAAGAGATACCCCTCTTGCTTGGTAGAATTGGAGATATATATTGCTAAATTTTTTTGATGAAGGAGAGTGGCTTTCATCCTTTAACCTCTGTTAATGAGTGAGGATTTCCCTTGTGGCATCATATTTTGGCTAGGGGGTGGCCAACTGCAAGTATAGACAAAGGATAGTTGTTCCTATCGTTGGGTGGAAAGAGGCTCACCCATCAACTGTAATATTCCTAGGATGAACCCAATTGTAAATGTAAATGCAAATGTACTTAAGTTGGTGAGATGTTTGATATCATTTTGTATAAACCTTTCATGGCATAGTGCGCGCTTGTACTATGCAGTAAAATGAGGTAGTGTGTACATTCTAGGATACTGTGCATAATAACTTAAGTGCGCACGATTTTGAGGCCAGGGAGCCTTTGTGTATATGCTGTGTTTTATAGGCTGGTGAGCTAGTTATTATAAGCTAGGATGCTTATGTTTTGATTAGGCCATAGAGCCTAGATGTTAAAGGCCACTGCGCCTATTTTTGTATATGTCTCATAATTAATATAAAAAACATTGATGCGCATAGACTGACCACGATAAAAGAGTAAGGGGGACTAAACTCCACTAGTTACGGAAAGGGTGGGGGCTAAAAGTTAAGGAAAAGGGCCTAATCTAGGGAGATTAATCCAAAAAGGAATATTATACTAATATTTCTTAAAGTATAAAGTATGGATAATTATTTTACCCTAAGTTCCAAATTTGGGGACAAGTGGGCCAAAGTAGCTCCCAACATGACAAGTGTCAAGTTGGGGACATGCATACATATTGTTGGGACTTAGTTAATTTCCCACTATTCTCTCTAGGATTCATCCATCATTCATTGATCCATTCATCCATACCATGATCTTTCACTCACGTAGTCAACTATCCTCCATACTTTCCTCTCACTGTACCTGAACCATATCCATAGCCATTTTCTATTCATGTAGCTAGTTAGCTTGGGAAGCTGGACTGAAGAAGTAGGTTTTCAGGCCCGTGGGATATTGAAGAAGCGGGTTTTCAGGCCTATGAGCAATATCTCTCTGGGTGAGAGAATTGTTGGGGATTGATTTCCTGAAGGTGTTGAACTGCAACTACAGTGCTCAGAGACTTCCTGTCCAGCCTGTTGCTAAAGCCTGGAAAGGAAGTGGGCCAGCCGAAGGACTATTGAGCAGAGAAGGGGCACACTTTTTGGGGTGGGACAGACATGTGGGGAATGAGGGAATGTAGGTTTTTAGTTTGAGTTAGCACCTATGACGGAGTCTTTCTTGTTGACCATGATCCTTTATCTTGGTTAGGAATCCCTTTACCCGGGTGGAGTTTAGTCCTAGCTCGGAGGTGATCCACTACCGAGAGTGATGAGCAGCGTGGTCTAAGGTTGGGAGGTTCATGGAAGGTCTGCACACAGTTGGTGATATTCTTACGAAGATAAGTGTTAAATATGTGATAAATTTACATGCCGCATTGTTATTTACGTGCTTATTTTTATGGGTTATCATATGTGTGGTGATAACTGTGTATAGTTTTATGGGTATTGCCTGTATATACTGCATGTATATGTCTACTATTATTTTAGTGTGAATCCGTGCATATACATAATGTATGTATCTATTTACATTTTATATATAAAGCTTCCACAAGAGTTATGTGTGTATATATGTTTTAATTGCATGCATTTCAAGAAACATTTATGTGGCATAGCTTAGTTGGATGCTGGGAATGTTACAGTATGTTCCGCAGAGAGAAGAAAGAGTTCTCTGGCATAGCATGGCCCGACATGGATGGTCAAGGACGTTACAATATGGTATCATAGCTTCAGTTTTCAACACCGAGCCTGGATGGGCTGAACAAGTTGAGTTGAAGAGAAATTTCACAGAGGATTGATTTTGAAGTGGCCAAATTTTGAGTCATAGAGCGTCCATGGTAAATTTTAGAAGCAACGACATGGAATTGGGAAAATCCCCAATTTATGTTGTTAAATTCATGAGTAAATGGAAAAATTCGACCAAGTGGTGAGACATTATTGGTATAATATCTGTTCTAGAAAATTCAGACCTGGAATTGGTCGAATTTGAAGTTACAGTGAAGCCATGACAAATGGAGCGAGATTAGTAAATACAATTCTCAATTCGTGAATTGATTTTGGGTAAATTCATTCCAGAAATTTCAACCCACAACGATTTGTTTTTATAGAGGTTGAACTAGTGTTAACGAGGTGAAATTGAACGAATTTTATAGTTGTAGAATGTTTATGGTAAATTGGGGAAAAGGTTAGGAAAAAGCCCCAATTTCTGTAGCGGAATTCACAAGGAATGGTTGTGCATAAAAATGAATGTGCACAGGTGGGTGCACTAAAAGTGCATGTTGCGCAGTAAAAATATTCTGATATGTTAAAATTGGCGCGGCACGGAAAAATGTTAGTGTGTGGGTGCACGCACTAAATTTTGGCGTCATGCGAAAAAATGTTAGTGTGTAGGTGAACGCACTAAATTTTGGCGTCGCCTGAAAAAATGTTGGTGTGTGTGTGCACACACTAAATTTAGCATTGCGTGGTGTGCATACACATAATAAGGTGCGCGTGTGTGCACACACATAATAATGGCGCATGTGGTGGGCACAGTATTGGTAGAGCATAGAGAAACTTTGTTGGTGTGTGCGCAATGTGGGTATATGTTGTTGCACGACAATTTAGTAAATGATGCGCACAAAGTATTGTTGCACGGTGGGGGCGTACTAAACTTTGGCATGGTGCAATGCGCAATACAAAAACTGTGCACAACAGGTAATAGTGCAAGAACCAAAACTGCACGCGGTGGATATTTGTGCACGATATAAAAGTAGTGTGTGCTAGTTATTGGCGCGACAAAGAAGTGATACATAGTGGTTTTAAAGTGTGTGAAGCATGATTTACCTTGTTTTGTTGCTGCACATCGTAAAGATGGGTTTAAAGTTTGAAATTTGTGCATGTGAAGTCATTTTGAGGGTGAACAACAACAGAAAACCAACGATTTTCTGCGACGTTTTATATCATTTGAACATCATCTTTTTGCAGCGCATTTTTGAGGGCCTTAAGAGCATTTTTAGAAACACAAAAACCATGAGAAGAGAGTGTGCCAAGGAGTGCCAAGGAACACTCTATCTCTTCATCTCAAATAAAAGAGCTCAGAGAGAGATTTCTAATGGTGTAAACTGTTCGTCAAACGAAGCTTTTATGAGAAAGTTACAACAGAAACAATGGAGGGTAAATTTTCAGACCCATCTAACTTCAAAGAGCCATAACTTTCTGCTCTGGAATTATATTGAGGCACATGAATAGTCAATGGAAATATATTGACCCATAGAAGACAATCCCAGGGCTGAATTAAATGTCTGGCCATGTTAAATATGTTTAATATGGAAAAGAAGGTACCTGTAGCATATCAGTTACAGTATGGTATTTTGGCCTAGAACTTCAGCCGGTTGTAACTCGTAGTCTGGAACCCAGAAAAAGGTGAACCTTGGACAGAGTTTCCATAATATGTATATAAATAAGCCCAATTGAGATCCTACAAAAAATCCAATGGATTAGGTGCAAAAATGCATAATTACAACGCAGAGTTGAGCTAAGTTGAAAAATGAACAGAAAAATTAATGGGCAAATTTCTAATAACCATAACTTTCTGATCAAGACTCGGAATTGAGCATGGGAGAAGGTGTTGGAAAGGTCTTGGACAATGGAATCTAAATATCCACCCAGAAAATAGATCTAGGCATTCAAATTTTCAGGAAATTCGAATAAATAATTCTATATGTTATTGAACCAGAATGGTTCATATTTTCATGAGATTGTTGAAATAGTTAGCCTAACAATGTTTTGTTGGTTGCACATTTTGCAGAGTTAACAAATAGATCAGATCAATATCAACACAGAGTCCTGAGGAATGGAAGAGATATAGGAGACTTACAACCAGGAGGATGAAATCAGAGGGATGGATGTCCATTTGGGCACTGAAGAAACAAACTCCAATGGACATAGAGAAGGAAGAGATGAACACATGAGTATGGTAGAGACCATTAAAAATTTGCAGAAGGATGTCCACAGCTATAAATATGATAATGAAAGGATTATGAGAGCCAAGAAGTAGCAAGACAACTTCAACATGACGTTAATACAGATCTTGAACTGAATAGAAAAGAAATTGGATAAGGAGAGTGGCTCAAGAAAATATGGAAGTCACAGGCCTCCTAATGAGAAAAGAAGATCCAGAAGTGTTAGCAGACATCACCACCACTCCTCGAGGCATTCCAATATGAGGGAAAACAACAGCTCAAGTCCATCCCCTGTCAAGAAGCATAAGAGGTCTGGGGTGGATTAGCTACGAGGAGAAATGAACAAAATCAAACCTCCTACATTTGATGGTGAGCACAAGAAGGATGAAGATGCAGAGACATGGCTGCTGGGCATGAGAAATTATTTTCAATTACATAATTATTCTTCTCATGCAGAAGGTAGAATTGCTATCTATCAACTCAAGGGAAAGGCATCCATGTGGTGGGATCAACTTGTGTAGGTGAAACACATTAAAGAGAAAGTGTTACTTGGAGAGAATTCAAGAAGTATTTTGGGAAAAAATACTTGACTAAGAGATACTATGACAAGAAAATGAAGGAGTTCTTTGAACTCAATCTTGGGAGTATGACCATTGATGAATATGAGAGAAGGTTTTTAGAATTGTTGAATTATGTCTCTTTCATCAAGGATGAGACAGTTAAGATTCATAGGTATTTGAGTGGATTACCGTCATTCATTAGTGAAAAAATATAGTATAATGATCCCAAGACATTGGAGGAGACCATAAGATGAGCTAAATGCCTATATGATCAACAAAAGGCAAGGACAACTTTCCAAAAATCTTGGGAAGACAAAAATAAATTCAAGATGGATCGGAGGAATAAGGGGACTAAGCCACCATTCTTCATAAATAATCCACAGGGACAACAAACTCCTAGAGAACCCAGAAATATTGAGACAAGGGGTCAAAGGCCAAGGAAACCACCTATTCAATGTTGGGGTTGTAAAGGAGATCATATGTACAAATATTGTCCCCACATAAGTGAAAAAGTGAGAACTGTTCACAACGTAAAGCAAGTTGAAACAATGGAGGACATGGGCATAAATGTACCAAGGATCTATGCATCCTTGGACAACAAGCAAGCACAGTATCAATCACATATGATTGAAGTGGAAGGTATGATCAACAACCAAACCATTGTTATTTTAATTGATTCAGGAGCTAGTCATAGTTACATAGATCCTAAGATGGTGGAAAGTTTGCATTTTTCAAGAAGCAAGCATGAAAAATCTTGGTTGGTGTATCTAGCTACAGGAGCCAAAAGAAAAGTTAATGACATGGTTAAGTCACGTATTATGTACATGAATGGACTGAACAAGAGGGAAGATTTGAACATCTTGCCTTTAGGTTCTTATGACTGTCTAATTGGGATGGATTGGTTGGATCAGCATCATGCTATCCTAGACTATCATAACAAGGCATTTACTAGCTTGGAGAAGGAAGGGAGCCTAAGAAAAGTGCAGGGAATTCCCGGGGAAGTAACCATCAGAGAAATTTCAGCATTGCAGCTGAAGAAATGTTACAGAAAAGGGTGCCAAATATTCACAGCTCATATGGAAGAGATACCTAAAGATAAGGTGCCAAATTTGGAAGATCATGCAGTCCTAGAAGATTTTGAAGATGTGTTAAAGGAGGTACTAGGATTACCCCCAAAGAGAGATATTGATTTCTCTATAAATTTAATTCTTGGAGCAGCTCTAGTGTCAAAGACTCCTTATAGAATGAGTACACTAGAGCTGAAAGAGTTGCAAATGCAACTTGAAGAACTTTTGAAGAAAGGGTATATATGCCCAAGTGTGTCACCTTGGGGTGCCCCAGTCTTGTTCCTGAAGAAGAAAGATGGGACATTAAGATTGTGCATTGATTTCAGATAGTTGAATAAAGTGACTGTGAAGAATAAATATCCTTTGCCAAGGATTGATGATCTCTTTGATCAATTGAAGGATGCAAAGATATTTTCAAAGATAGATCTCAGGTCAGGATACCATCAGTTAAGGATTAAGGAGAAACATATCAGCAAGACCACCTTCAGGACGAGGTATGGTCATTATAAGTTCACAGTGGTGCCATTTGGATTGTCAAATGCACCAGCTTTTTTCATGTCCTTAATGAATGGTGTTTTCCGAGAATATTTAGACAAGTTTGTCATTGTCTTTTTGGATGACATCCTTGTATATTCCAAGTTAGAAAAAGAGCATGAGAATCATTTGAGGATGGTTTTGCAAGTATTAAGGGAGCATCAGTTGTATGCCAAATTGAGCAAATGTTCATTTTATCAGAAGAAAATTCATTATTTGGGACATATCATTTCAAAGGATGGGATAGCAGTGGATCCTGAGAAGATAACAACCATTAGAGAATGGTCAGTTCCAAAGAATGTGTTAGAGGTCAGATCATTCATGGGCCTTGTAGGCAACTATAGAAGATTCATTGAAGGATTCTCAAAGATTGCACACCCAATCAATTCCTTGCAAAGAAAGGGTGTGAAGTTTCAATGGACATTGGATTGTGAAAAGAGTTTCCAACACTTGAAGCAATTATTGACTAGTGCTCCAATACTAAGGATTGAAGACCCAAATGAAGACTTCGTTGTATGCATAGATGCATGTAATGAAGGACTTGGTGGAGTCCTCACTCAAAATGGGTTTATTATATGTTATGACTCAAGGAAGTTGAAGGATCATGAAAGACACTATGCCACTCATGATTTGGAGTTGGTAGCTATAGTGCATGCCTTGAGGAAATGGAGACACTACCTCATGGGGAAAAGGTTTGAGCTGAGAATAGACCATAATGGTCTGAAATATTTATTTGATCAACCAACTCTAAATGCTAGGCAAAGCAGATGGTTAGAATTTCTAAGTGAATATGACTTTGATATAAAGCATATCAAGGGGAAAGAGAACAAAGTAGCTGATACACTTAGCAGAAGAGTGCATGAAATGCATGCTACATCCATTAGCATGTACCAATCAGATTTGGAACCCAGAATTTTGGAGGCTGCAAATTTAGATTTGCAATACAAGGAATTAGTGTCAAAATTACAACAAGGTAATTTGCAGTAGAAAATTGAAGAATACAAGCTAGATAATGATGAAATTCTCATGTACATGGGCATAATTTATGTGCTAAATTATCATGAATTGAAAAATATGATATTGGGAGAAATGCATAATGTACCTTATGCTGGGCACCTAGGTTATCATAAAACTATTGCAACTGTCAAAATCCAATATTATTGGCCAGACATGAAGAAAGAGCTTGCAGATTTTATTGCCAAATGTTTGGAATGTCAAAAGGTAAAGGCTGAGCATAGACACCCAGTTAGTTTACTACAACCATTACCCATTCCTGAGTGGAAATGGGAAGTTGTAACAATGGATTTCCTCACCAAACTTCCCAGAAAAAACAAGCAACATGATTATATCATGGTGGTGGTGGATAAGCTTACTAAATCTGCCCATTTTATTCCAGTTAGGCTCACTCACAAGGCAGCCAACACTGCTGATGTTTATATGAGAGAAATAGCTTGATTACATGGCATACCCAAGAAAATTGTGTTTGACAGAGATCCAAAATTTGCCTCAAAATTTTGGAAAGGATTATTTAATGGATTTGGCACAAATTTGAATTTTAGTACAACTTATCATCCAGAATCAGATGGACAAACATAGAGAGTGAATCAAGTGATTGAGGATATGTTGAGAATGTATGTGATGGATAAACCATCAAAATGGGAAGACTACCTACACTTGGTAGAGTTTGCTTACAACAATGGGTACCCAGCATCTCTAAAGATGAGCCCATTTGAGGCACTTTATGGCAGAAAGTGCAACACACCAGTAAGCTGGGATAACCCAACAGATAGAGCAGTGGTTGGACCAGATTTGCTCAGGGAAATGGAGGAGAAAATGTTGAAAATAAAACAAAATTTAAAGGCTTCCCAAGATAGACAGAAAATATATGTTGATAAGGGCAGAAATCACAGGGAATTTAAAGTTGGAGACCATGTATTCTTGAAAGTGAAGGCCAACAAAAGTTCCCTGAAGTTGGGAAATTGTTCCATGTTGACAGCTCGCTATTGTGGGCCATTTGAAATCCTAGAAAGGATTGGTCCAATAGCTTATATGATTGCATTGTCTGCATCTATGTCTATTCATAATGTATTCCATGTATCATTTCTAAAGAAATATATACCTAATGCTAATCATGTTATTGATTGGAATGTGATTCAGGTGGAGCAAGAAGGCGTTTTCCAAGTGCATCCGGTATGCACTCTGGACTAGAAAATCAAATAGCTCTAGAACTGAACCATAGGGCTTGTAAAGGTCCAATGGACCTGGTACGGTCTTGAGGATGCTACTTGGGAGCATGAGGATGCAATGAAGGCAGAATATACGCATATTTTTGAGGATTTTTGAAATTTTGTTGTATATGGGTACACGATGCACTGAGGACAGTGCATAAATAAGGGAAGGGGATTGTAATATCCCTAGGGCGAACCCAATTGTAAATGTAAATGTAAATGTAGTTAAGCTAGTGAGCTGTTTGATATCATTTTGTATACACCTTTCATGGCATAGTGCATGCCTATATTGCATAGTGAAATGAGGAAGTGTGTACATTCCAAGATACTGCGCGCAACAACTTAAGTGCGCGCGATTTTGAGGCTAGGGAGCCTTTGTGTATATGTTGTGTTTTATAGGCTGGTGAGCCAGTTATTACAAGCCATGATGCTTATGTTTTGATTAGGCTGAAGAGCCTAGATGTTAAAGGTCAGTGCACCTATTTTTGTATATGTCTCATAATTAATATAAAATACATCGTTGTGCACAGAATGACCAAGATAAAAGAGTATGGGGGACTAAAATCCACTAGTTAGGGAAAGGGTGGGGGATAAAAGTTAAGGAAAAGGGGCTAAGCTAGGAAGCTTAAGCCGAAAAGGAATATTATATTAATATTTTTTAAAGTATAAAGTATGGATAATTATTTTATCCTAAGTTCCAAAGTTGGGGACAAGTGGGCCAAAGTATCTCCCAACATGACAAGTGTCAAGTTGGGGACATGCATACATATTGTTGGGACTTAGTTCATTTCCCATGATTCTCTCCAGGATTCATCCATCATTTAGTGATCCATTTAGCCATACCATGATCTTTCACTCACGCAGTCAACTATCCTCCATACTTTCCTGTCATTGTACTTGAATCGTATCCATATCCATTTTTTGTTCATGTAGTTGGTTATCTTGGGAAGTTGGATTGAAGAAGTGGGTTGTCAGGCCCGTGGGATATTGAAGAGGCAGGTTTTTAGGCATGTGAGAAATTTCTCTCTGGGTGAGAGAATTGTTGGGAATTGATTTCCTGAAGGTGTTGAACTGCAGCTACAGTGCTCAGAGACTTCTTGTCCGGCCTGTGGCTGAAGCGCGAAAAGGAAGTGGGGAATTCAAAGGACTGTTGAGCAGAGAAGGGGCACACTTCCTGGGGTGGGACAGGCATGTGGGGAATGAGGGACTATAGGCTGTTAGTTTGAGTTGGCACCTATGATGGAATATTTCCTGTTGACCATGAGCCTTTAGCTTGGTTAGGAATCCCTTTACCCAGGTGGAGTTTAGTCCTAGCTCGGGGGTGACCCACTGCTGAGAGTGATGAGCAGTGTGGTCTAAGGCTGGGAGGTTCATGGAAGGTATGCACACAATTAGTGATATTATTACGAAGATAAGTGTCAAATATGTGATAAATTTACATGCTGCATTGTTACTTACGTGCTTTTTTTTATGGGTTATCATATGTGTGGTGATAATTGTGTATATTTTTATGGGTATTGCCTATATATACTGCATGTATATGTCTACCGTTATTTCAGTGTGAATCCGTGCATTTATAGAATGTATGTATCTATTTACGTTTTATATATAAAGCTTCTGCAAGAGTTATGTGTGTATATACGTTTTAATTGCATGCATTTGAAGAAAAAATTATGTGGCATAACTCAGTTGGATGCTAGGTATGTTACATTATGTTCCGCAGAGAGAAGAAAGAGTTCTCTGGCATAGCGTGGCCCAGCATGGATGTCTGGGGACATTACATCAACAACTGTCAATCTATTTTAAATTCTTAGATAAGTGTTTCAATTGTTTACATATGCAATGATAAGTTTCCTGAAGCTATGAAATTGATGTTTTGGTTATATGATAAATTTAATGTTTTTTTCTAGTGGTGAAATTTTTATTTCAGGTGCTTGGATGATTTTAAAATCTAGAATAAGTCTTTAAAAATATATGTTGTTGGTTGTCTTTGACTGTCTCTATTTATAAATACTATTGTAAGTAATTGTTTGTGACTATGAATAAGAACAAAATGTTGGTTGAGTATTTGCAACCTATTTGTAAGAATACATATCATGTATTAGTAGTGAGTATTAAACTATCAAAGTCTTCACAGAAAATCTGAAGACAAGAATGTTTGATTTCTATATTATGAATGTTACTCCCTATATTACTGAATTCATAGATCAGATTTGGGAGGTGACTTGTCCCTGGTTAAATATCAGGCCTTAATACATTCTTTGAAGGCTTAGTAGACTACATTTTCATAAAATTGATGTCAGAATGGTATAATAGGTTGGCTGCCATACTTGTGCCAACTCATGATTTTCTTACTAAGCACTCTCAACTCACCTACACGACAATAAGAATCCAAGTTTTAGCAAGGAATACTAGGCCAATATTGTCTTCATAGAACAATAGGGAAATATAGTTGTTCATACATGTTGACAAAATGTTTTCATTGATGTCAAAGTGACAGTGATGATGATGATGATGTGGTAATAATGATGAGGATGTAACAGTGATGGTGATGATGTGGAAATGAAAAAAAGGGATCATAGCACGAAGACAATTGGACAATATAGTCATTGGGATCAAAGCACTAAGATAGGGGGAGCATGGTTGTTTTACTAAGTTGCCATCAATGAAAAAGGGGGAGATTGTTGGAAAATTGGTTTAATTGATGTAAACCTTAGAAGAATCCCTAAACAAAATCCTAGAATCCCCTGAGATTGATGATGATGTGTCCACTTGAATAATCCTTGAAGAGCCTTGAAGGAGCCTTGACATAAATGCATATAACTCCAAAGTGGCCCCCTTATGGTGTAGCTTTTAAGCATGGCCCTCACAAGCTCAGATAACATGTGGTTGTTTTCACATGCCCACTTTGAGTTGTACAAAAATGGATCCCATAAGATTTCCAAGATAAATATTACAATCCTATAGATGTCCAAGATAAATATCGTGAAATGGTGATTGTTGAAAGTATTATTTTTTTGTCAATTTGGCTACCTTATATTTAAGGGAATTTTTACCCTACAAGCCTAACTCAAATAGGATCACAAGTTACATGGTTGGAAATATTATTCCAAGACCTTTCCAATGGTATATGTAATTCCCTCTAACTCCCTAGGAATGAGGAGATATGATTTTTTCCGTTTGACAACCCAGCCAAACAATTGAGGTCGTCTCAGCTAATTTTTGGGGACAAAATTACTTTAAATACAAGATAGAATTTCATATTTTGAGTGAAACCAATGAAGAGATAAATTATGAGGTGCACTCAAGGTTTTGGGCTGTCTTTCTATTGTGTAAGATAAGTCTAAGGTATTCTCTTAAGGTATTTCTTATTCTCAAGGTAAGCTATAAGGTTGTGATGTTGTCATAAGGTTGTGAGGCTGCCATATGCTTTGCTATAAAGTTGTGATGTTTCCATGAGTTTGTGATGCTATCATGATGTTTCCATGATGTTGTGATGTTTCCATATCCTCTGTTATGAAGTTGTGATGTTTTCGTGAGGTTGTGATAATGTCATATGCTTTGCTATGAAGTTGTGATGTTTCCACGAGGTTGTAATGTTGTTGTATGTTCTACTATGAAGTTGTGATTTTTTCGTGATGTTGTTGTGAATGGATGTTTTCATTAGTGAAAATTGTCATGAATAGATGTTACCGTCAATGGATGTTTCCATTAGTGATTTCATTCTAGGAATGATGCTATGAGGCTTGATAGGGTTTGAAGCATTGTCTATGGAATGAATCATGTAGGTTAAGTCAAAAGTACTTTGTGTATTAAAATATTCTATTGGTGATATCTTATTGAGTTGGTGCTCAGTTGAGAATATTGGTTTGTTCTTTCAACAGGTTGGTGCCTATGTTTTAGGGAGTGGGTGTTTCCTTCCAATTGGAGATAGTAAAGCCAACGGATTGGTGCCTCCTTCTAGTTAGTGCTGGTGAATCGGGGAGTTGGAGCTTCCTTCATATTGGTGCCTATAAATCAAGGGGTTGGTTCCTCCTTCCAGTTGGTCTTGGAAAATCTTGGAATTTGGTTCTTCCTATGAATGAAATCTTAACATGATGTAAGAAAATTATTTTGTGGTTTTCTCCCGTTTGGGTTTCCACGTAAAAATCATTGTGTTTTGTGTATGGTTTTTTGTGATGATGAATGGAATTGTTAATGGTTAATGTTTACATGATGTGATTAAGGTTAAAAATGGAAAAAAAATCTCAATATTAATTCACCCCTCCCCCTCTCAATATTGGTGAATATTCCAACAATTGGTATTAGAGTCGGTTCCTTCAGGAATAGTATAACCACTGGAAGGAAGATCATGGATATTCAGGAAGTTTACTCTGCAGATGGAGTGCCATTGTTCAATGGATCAAAATTTGTTGATTGGAGCATAAGGATGAGAGAAGTTTTATAGGAACAAGGGTTTGACATTTGGAAATCATTATTAGTTGGTTACACCACTTCAAAAGGCAGACCAAAGGGTGCAGTAGAAAAGAAGCTACATAAAGATAATGCAATGGAATTGAACATAATTATAAAGGGATTATCATATTCTGAAAAGAAAAGAAGCGAAGTTGAAAAGGATTCATTGGCTAAATATCTTTGGGACAAATTGCAAGAAAACTACCCAAAGGAAGCAATGCAGGAATGTGCAGAAGATCAAAAGGAAGATACACCAAAGGAAGAAGAAACATAAAGTAAAATGGATGAAAACCAAAATAAACATGCAACTGAAGAATCAAATGAATAAAATGTGAAGGAAGTAAAATCAAGTAAGTATTATTGTGGTGATAAATTAAATCCTTGTGACATTATATGTACCTATGAAAATAAAAGTAGTTTTAACAAAGATAAAGATGAAAGAAAAATCCATTGCTTAGAAGAAGAAGATAATGATGAAGTATAAGTTGAAGTAGACCTTGAAGGGGAAATTATTAGTGCTCTAGATGATTTGAGGAATGCAAGGGAGAAGAAAAAAAGTTTAATGGAACAATTGTAGAGGTATCAAGAAAAAAATGCATTACTAGAAGAGAAGCTAAGTGAGACTAAAAAGAGTATCATTATTCTAAAAGCACAAGTAGAAGTGGCTAATAAAATTGAAGAAACATTGAAGAATAAATTATGAGAGAAAGGTATCCAACTAAACACAAACCTGCATAATGTTATGATTCAAATAGAAGATGATAAGAAAATTGAAGAAGTCTTAAACAATCAACTAAAAGACAAGGAAGAAATATGTCTAGCAAAAGAAATCAATATTATTTCCCTAAGAGAAGTAGTGACATGGAAAGATTCCACAAACTTGAAGTTTGAGAAGAGTTCATTAGCCTTATAAGACATTCTCAATCAAAAAATATCTCCCAATGACATGACAGGTATTGGGTATGACCACAAGAAGAAACACATTGAAGAAGAAAATAGTTTCAAACTACCAACAAAGACTGAAGAAAGACCTAAAGGTCATACAAATGGTTCAAAGGATTCCAATAGAATAGTAAATGACCATGATCAATCAAGACATGACAACCAAGCATATCGAAGAACTCCATTTCAAAGAAGACCCTTTGCTCCTAGGTATCAAAGTTTATTTCCTGGTTATTGTTTTTCTAGCAAGAATCTTGGACATAAGGCTATAGACTGTAGACATTATGCAAGAAATACTCAAGTAGGGAATAGAGGTATCTACATGGCTCCCAATAATGTTGAATTTTACAAATGCCACAACTATGGACACATAGCTCGGGAAATGGTGTGCCATGGGGCCGATATGTGTGTGTGTGTGTGTGTGTGTGTGTGTGTGTGTGTGTGTGTGTGTATGGCGTAATTAAATCCCAATGGTATATAATAATTACTTACRAATAMTTAAATGAGGGGCATTATTAATATTAATTAAATAAGGTGCTTTAGTAATTATTAAATAATTAATAATTAATCCTAGCGGGGTGCATTAATAATTAAAAAAATATTGATACCCCATCCCTTTAAGAGAACCT
>JZKD02S1522747.1:734901-761571 GCA_000966675.3 Picea glauca
CAAGCTTCTGATCAATGAAAAGAGATCTCCATCTTCTCCACTCTTTCTCTTCTTCTACACCATTTCTCATAGCTTTATGCTTGAATCTCTGAATTGGGCACAAGACTAAGTTATTGAGTGTTCTTGTTGTATTATTCAAAATATTTTCTTTATATGATCATGAAGAATTTACAACCATATATGTATATATCAAATATTTTGTAATGAAGAACATATTTCATGAATAAAACTCCACAAAGAATTACTTCGGGGTTGATTTCGATTGTATCTTGTAACTTTGAGTCTTAAGTATGAGATATTTGAAATTGATCTATCAAATTCTCTTTTGATATTAACAATAATACACTTTTAAAATTATTTGAGATGATCAAATTATTCCCTCCTATTTCTCATGAAGAATATATGGATGCATTTGTATATGATTAAGAAGATTGTATATGTGATGTTGATCACAAAGAAATTCTGATGTTGAATCCCTCTAATATTTTCTTATTGTAAAGAGATTTCTTGATACACATAAAGATTATATCAGGTTATTGAAGAACCATATCATTTCATAAATGCAAGAAATAAAGATCTAGGGTTTGATTCCTAAGCATTCTCATAATCCAAGATATTCAAGATATATATTTTAGCCAAAGAAGAGTATGACCTCTATAAAAATGGGGGATTCATATCCTTGTGAGGTTTCTGTTTCAGTCCTAACTGTTACACACCAAAATATCACACTTTATTTTCGCACCCTAAGTGTCGCAAGCGTTGCAATGTGACATATGGACCTTGTTAAGTGTTGCATGCACTGTCGCAAGTGTCATATGCACCTTACCAAGTGTCACATTCACTTTGATAAGTGTCACAACCCCTTGAAACCATGAAAGACATTTTACATGAAACTTAAGTCATTTTGGAAGAAGAAGCCCTCTCATCTGACAACATAAACACACCTTTTTCTTGGAAAATCGACCAATTTTGGGAATTTTAGAAGGGTGGTGCTCCCCCACCCATAATGGGGGGGATTTGGCCATTAAAACACACAGTTATAGTAGTCATTGATTCATGTTTATAGGAATGCCACTCATACCAATGCATCGAGTGCGAAGCATCATTGTGCATTAATCAATTAAAAACAATGTTGGGTTATCAATTCAATAAACACAAGGACAACGATTATGTATTTGATTTAACAACTCATTCCATTTAACCATGCTGAGCTTATCCACTAATTATCATAACAATTGAAGTGACTAGAGACCAAAAACAAACACCATTGTCATATAATCAATGATGTGAGCCAGTGATCCACTCTGTCGACAACACACCACCAATCCATAACTATCAATAGTACACCTGACAGGCCATAACAGACTCCTCTATAAAAAATC
Source organism: Picea glauca (assembly GCA_000966675.3). NCBI lineage: Eukaryota > Viridiplantae > Streptophyta > Pinopsida > Pinales > Pinaceae > Picea > Picea glauca. Next base: position 736,284 of record JZKD02S1522747.1, read on the forward strand.
AGACTTGAGGAAGCAAGGGTTTGCTCTGTGGACCAACACACAGATGTTAGAGTCGACTCTTATTGATGGTGAAAACCTCCGAGACCAATGGTGCACACACAGGAAATACCATAATTGACTTCGTGGATAGGGTGACAAATCCCGTGACAGGAGACGTTATGAGAAAAGGAACAAGGCTCCATTTGGGCTTTGTAATGGTACTTAGCACACGTAGGGTATAACCCTCGTGGATCTCCCATCCAACCAACTAACAATGTTGACATGAAGCAGAGCCGAGAAGAAGAAATATAACCTACTGCAGGACCAATAGTAGCATGAACAACCCAATGCCCAAGTAAATAATGTGCAGTGAGACCAGTCATTTCAAAACCATTAAACCCCATAAAATCCAAGACTGGGTAAGGTGATACAAAAGCATGAAGACAACCAACCACTAAGACCAAATGAAACCCTCCAATTAAACAAGCAAGGCTGACAGAGAGCCTTTATGGATGCTAACACTTGAGATGACCAAATACACCGTAACTTCAGACATTATTGCAGAGAAAGCCACCAATGATTCATTCCAGAAAAATCAAAATTTTACACAGTTTCCATACTTAAGCAAAAACATAAACCCATACATCCAAGCCAATATCCATTTCATAACCAGAGAAAACTCATGCATCGAAAAAAAAAGATATACCTATAATCAAAACACCTGAAAACGTGAGCTGGCTGAGTGGTTCCTCTCTGCTTGAAAGTCGGAGACTAACCTGAACTATCTCAACATAAACTGAAAGAGCAAACCTCAATATGCTTCTCCTTCTATCCTCCACTTGTTCCTCCCTTTCCTTTTTCCTTTAAGAAAATTAGAATTGGTTGAAGTAGTTGAACTAACTCATTAGTTAAGTTAACTAAAACTCAACCAACTTTTTAGTTAAGGGGGAAAAGTAATAAATCATAATAAGTGTTTTAAATATATAATAACTGGTAGGTGGAACCCCTTGTGACTCCCTTTATCTCATAAAAATCATAACATAACTAGTTAGTTAAGAAAACACCACTCCCTGTGACTCCCATCATCACATGCACATTTTGACAATTTATCTCATTTATATCTGACATTGTTTTCAAAAAGGCATTACTCATATATCCAAAAATAAAACATGTTGTCCAAAAATTTCTGAAGTCAACTGTCATAAAAAAAAAAAAACTTAAAATCCATATTTTCCAGTTTGTGAGGCAATCTTTCCCTTGTTGATGCTATCATGTTTTAATCTTTCTGAAACTTCCTTAGGCTGTGTGGAATCTTCAAGCCTCATCTTGCTGATCATATGAGAGCAATCGTCCTTCCAATGCATGTGGGAGGACATAGATTTATAAGAATTATCTGAAGATGCGGAAGGGGCAGTAGCAATTTTCTCTTTGTTGGTGCCATAGTGGGCCTCAGTTTTTTGCCTTTTATTTGAATAACTCATTTCTGTATGCATAGTTGATTAGAAAATAGTTCCTTTAACAACCATACATGAAAACTCTTTAAAAATATGAAATAGATTTTGGGTCAGCAACATATCAGACTCATGCAATCCAATCCATATAATTTGTTTAACTTTTGTCAATGAGAAGGGGGTGAAAAAAGGTTCTGGGATACGCGAGGGGTTTGTATTGAGCGAAAAATGATAAAATGAGGGGGGAAATAATCATGGTTATTGCTCAAAGACAACAAACAATCAACTGTAATGTAAACCCAAGAATCATAAAACTGTGTTCCAATCAAGAAGTTGTGATTTCAAACTGTTTCAATATTTAACTCTCTTAACTGTAATTAACTTTAAGAAAATGGAGTGAAAAATGGACGTGGGAAGGCGAGGGGTTGTAATTAACAACAAAAAAAAATAATGGTAGGGAAAGAGCATGGGTACTGCTCATAAAGTTAATTAAGTAATCCATGAAATCATTCTATATCAAATAACCATTGTGATTAACTCAATCAAATTTCTGTATTACTTGCTTATTGTTTACAATTAGATCATTAACAAAGTGTCATCAAACAAGAGAATATGCCTTCTATAACAACCCATAATAATTCAGTTTTTTCCCAAATGTCCCAGCTAAAGTTTAAAACAATTTCTAAATGAACACATAATCACTTGTTCCATTTTGTTTCATCAAAACCTCAATTACTGTCCATGCATTATTTCAACCATAAAAAACAGACTTAACAAATCGTGTCCACTTACTCTTCAATTCCACTTTACAATTTAGTTGTAGTGAGACCACACCGACACAAAACTGTGTTGATATCTGATATAATGCATGGTATCCATCGATTATACACAGTGTACCATCAATATTTTAATTGCAAGGACTCTGACTTGCCATTAAAAACACAACCAACGATTACCATTTAAACTCAAACTATGCTTGGAATACACAGACCATTAGGAAAAATGAAAACTATTTCTGTATAGGATCAATCACTCTGAATCTAAACAACCATAATGTTATCCTATCAATAAATATAGTGAGTTAGCAATAGTAAACCTGATCGCATCCCAAAAATTGACCAAATTGCAACAGAACTATTTTGTTTCAAAATTCCGTGACCATCTCTGAGGGGGAAAACCAATAATATTCATAGAAAACACAGTGGAAGGCCATAACATAATCACCCCGATTGCAATACTTCCATGGCAATTAAAACACACAGTGATAATAATCAACCACTCAAAATATCATGTTGTAGGAACACCACACATAACCACACATCATGTACGAAGCAATACTGTAACTCAATCAATTAAAAATAGTGTTGGGTTATCAATTCAATGATTTCAAGGACAACGACTTTGTGTTTGATTTAACGATCATCCAATTAACCATGCTAAACTTATCCATTCAAATATAATAATGAATGTAGTGACTAGATACCAGGCAACACCACTATCACATAATCAATGGGGCGAGCCAGTAATCAATTCGATTGACAATATACTACAAATTCATAACAACCAACAATATACCAGACAGGCCATAACGATTAACTCTATCAACAGTCAAACTTGAGGAAACAAGGGTTTTATATGTGGACCAACACAGGGAGGCTAGAGTCGACTCCTCTTGATGGTGAAAAACCTCCGAGACCAACGGTGCACACACAGGGAAACCACAGTTGACTTCATGGACAAGGTGACAAATCCCATGACAGGAGAGGCTATGAACATAGGAGAAAGGCTCCATTTTGTCCCTGTAATGGCACTTAGTACAAGCAAGGTATAACCCTCGTGGCTCTCTCAGCCAACCAACTAACAACGTTGAGATGAGACAGAGCTGAGAATATGAAATATAACCCACTATGCGACCATTAGTAGCATGAACAACCCTATACCCAGGTGAACACTGCACAGTGACACAAGGCGCTTCCAAACCCTGTAACCCCATAAAAGCAAATGACTGGCTAAAGGATGGAGGCATCCAACTAATCTAGACTAGATGAAACCCTCCAAATAAAACCAGTAAAGATGACAGAGAGCTTTCATGGATGCTAACACCCAGAATGACCAATAAAACTGTGACTCCAAACATTACTGTAGTGAAAACCACACCAACCATTCTAGAAAATATCACAAACACACAATTTCTAGTCTTAAGGAAAGAATGAACCCATACATACTGAGCCACTACCTATTTCATAACCATAGCAAATTCATGCATGGCCAAAAGGACATACCTGTAACCAAGAGCACCTTAAAAACATGAATTGGATGAGTGGTTCCCCTTCTACTTGAAAGTTGGAGCCTAACCACAACAAACTCAGTTGAAACAATATCCTGACTAGGGTGGCGGTCAGTGGAAGGAGTAGGAGTGACGTGCAGTAAATGCATGCCACCTCCACTCTCAACCTCATTCAATTCCTTAGTATGTGCTAGCCACTAATCCATCAATTCGTCCAATTGAACCATGCATTGAAATCAACTTCCCTTAATTTCCAAGAGCTCCACCCACATGTTACCATTTCCAACTATACAATATTGTATAACAACTATATTTCTATATAATATCAATAAATCACATAGTTGTTATTTGTTAGCTAGGATTCACAATGATCGTTTTAATGCATATAGTGTATCATGTTAGCATAACCATTTCCTTCCTTTTGCATTTTTTTGTTTATGCTACTTTATTTCTTTTCAATTTCTCTTTATTTATCACTACTAACATGTGTCTTTCATAGGTGTCAAAGTAATGAATCCAGAAACATATAGCAATGACAACAATAGATATCATAAACCATCATGGCATTTGAGTCTAAAGCAAGAGAACAAACATGTATTATCCCTCATTCATCTGTCGTGAATAGGACCAACATCGATCTTCAGTCATTCTCAATCTTGTAAGAAGTGTCGAACAACAGTAAAACATCCAATAATACCTAGATCTGATCCTCCAACGTACAAGGGGGTCCCACCTACTAGTATATATATGTTATTAGCTTATAGTTAATAGGTTTTAACAATACTTTGCGGGAGAAATCCTCGTTGCGATTTTAATCGTCAACAAACTGACGACTCCACAGGGAAATTTGTTTTCAACAGATTTAGAACTCATAACTCATGGTTTGTCAGACTAGAATAGTAAATTTAGAAGATATAACCGGAATAATTATGCAACACGGGGAAGTGAGAGGATTTAATGGAAAAATGACAGGGAATTTGGGAATAACTCATGAAAAATGTTAAGTATGAGGGGGTTTATCCTTGTATGCATAATCATTCAACCAGAAATGGACCTGCTCTTTTATTTTTCAAATGGATTAAGAAATGGAAAGGAGAAGCGAGAGATAACCAATCTCTTTATAAGACAATAGTGAAAGTAGATAACAAATCCAAGTATGTCTTCAGGGGAAACATCGTAACAGCTATGTAATCTTGATTGTTATTGACTAACAATATCTTGCAGGAGTGTCACTGTGGCATAACTGATCCAACATCTTATTCTTCGCCAAAATCATATAAAAATATGGCAAGGCAATAAAAATCGTAACAGAATAAAATTGCAGAAAAAATAAAATAGAAGAAATAAAGTGACAGAAAGGTAAGAGCAGTAGGAGATTTTAAAACAGAAAACAAAAATCAATTGTTGTAGGCAGACAAGAAAAAAAAAGAAAAACAAACACTGAAAGTAGAGGTAGACTACTAAAATACAGAAAAATCCAAACAACGCTAGAGCTTTTCAGGTTGGTTCCATGTAATGCTTCAAGTGAGCACCATTAGTGCTGTAGGAAAACAATCGCTCCTGTAAATCTTTTAGAATGTAAGAATTGGTACCTAAGACAAAAGTGATCTTAAAAGGACCGAGCCATAATTTCTGAAACTTTGAATGTCTTCCCCTATCAGCATGAGTTGAATCCCATAGAAAAAAAAATTCATTGACTTTAAACTTGAAAGTCTTGACACTCTTGTTGAAATACTTCTTAAAAAATTGTAGTCTCCTTTTAATGTTATCCAAAGAAAACATCCTTTGTTCTTCCAAATCTAGTAGCGTGTTTATCCTTTGTGAAACATCTGAAGAATTTAATTCTTCGATCTATAGCATTAAACTTAAGGAAGAAAGTTCCATATCAGTTGGTAGGAGGGCTTCTTGACCATAAAAAAGATGGAAAGGATTGCAACCACTGCTTACCTTGGCAGTAGTTTGATCTTCCTAGAGGGCGTAAGTGAGGAGAGTGTGCCATTGACGAGGATTGTATTCGATGAGCCTTTTGATGATTCTTACCATATTTTTGTTGGTAGACTCAGCCTACCCAATTCCTTGGGGACAATAAGATGATGAGGTGAAATGTTTAACCCCCAATTTAGCTAAAAATTGAGTCAATTAAACAGAAATAAAATCGAGATCATTGTTTGTAATAATTTCCAATGGAAGACCAAATCTAGAAAAAATGTTATTTTCAAGGAAAGAAATTACCTGATCATCTATGGAATGCTTAAGTGGGGCAACTTCAGCCCATTTTGTAAAATAGTATGTGGCTGTCAAAATAAAAACTTGTTGATCTAAAGAAGGAGGGTTAATAGGACCAATAAAATCCAATCCCCACTTTGAAAAAGGGAAGTCTGGTAGGACAGATTGTAATGGCATGGATGAAAGGTGTTCTTTCCCAGCAAATTTTTGGCACTTGTCACAATATCTCGAAAAAACATAAGAGTCACAAAAGATTGAAGGAGAATAGCATCCTTTTCTAATAATCTTGAAAGCAGTGGTTTTTGCAGAAAAATGACCTCTTACATGAATGACATAACTTGAAGAACCATGAGCTTCTTGCAACAGTTTATGTGCATCTTCATATTTTACACAACGAAGCAACACACCATCAGCAGATCTTTGAAATAAGAAGTCTCCTATGATGACGTATCTTGCAGATTCAAGACATAGTCTTCTCCTTTGATGAGTGTCTAAGTTGTCTGGACATCTTTGGTTCTGTAAATAATAAACCAAATTCATGTACTAGGGATGTTCAGACATAGGGAGGATCTGATCATTGATGTAAAAGAGAGCTGAAAGGGAATTGTCTTCTTCATTAATTTCTTCACCATTCTCAGCATGTTGAGCTAAGTGAAGGGTTAGGTCACGTCCCTTGATAGTGGTAGAAGTCACGATATTCAAATCATGCTCTTGGATCTTGGCAAGCCAATGTGAAAGCTTCTCTGAAAGATAAGTCTGTGAGAGCAAAAACTTGACAACAGGCAAAGGGACTTTTACCAATGTATGCTTACCTAAGATGAAGTGGCGAAAGTTTTCAACAACTTTAACAAGAGAAAAAGCATGTTTCTCAATAAAATAATATTTAAATTCATCATCAGACAAAATTTGACTCATGTAACCCACTGGTTTTTCATTTCCTTGGTCATCATTTTGCATAAGAACAACAGAAATTGCCTCTTCGACGACATTAGTATATATCATAAATTCCTTCTCAAAATCTGGCTTCGCCAAAACCTGTGTGGAACTGATCACTTTCTTGATCCCTTCAAAATAATTTTCGACATCATATGTCCAAGAAAAAGAACGATCTTGCTTAAGAAGATTATGAATTGGCTTGACCATCACAACAAAATATGGAACAAACCTACGAACAAAGTTAATAACCCCCATAAAAGCTTGAACCCCCTTTTTGGAAGTGGGAGCAGGAAGATTAAGGATAGAAGTAATCATTTTCGGATCAATTCTTATTCCTGAATCAGAGACGATGTGTCCAAGGATCTTTCCCTCGCTAACATTGAAAATGGACTTGGAAGGATTTAGAGAAATGCCAAATTTCCTACATCGCATGAGAACTTTTCTCAGATGACTGAAATGATATGATCAGATTCTAGAATACACTGTTAAGTCATCAAGGTAGATCTGAATGATCTTACCAATCAAATCATCGAAATCTATTTGCATATCTCTTTGAAAGGTGACACTTGCATTAGATAAGCCAAAAGGCATACATTCATAAGCAAAAGTACCCCAATAGTAATAAAGGTGGTTTTATATTTGTCTACCTTTCTACTTTGATCTGGTTGTAACCGAAAAAAGTGTCAAGTAAGGACATCATCCGTGACCTTGAAACTTGTTGCAAAATCATTTCCATGTTAGGGAGAGGGAAGTGATATTTTATACTAGCTTGATTTAATGCATGAAAATATACGCATAATTTGATCTGACCAGTTGTTTTCCGAACATGAACCAAATTTGAAACCCATTCAGAATACTTGACTGGAAAGATGATCCTAGCCTTAAAGAGTTTTTCCATCTCCTTTCAAATGGTTTCTTTTAGCGCGGGGTTAATAGGTATTTTCTTTTTCCTGACTAGTTTTATGCCTTCTTTAATGGGGATGGCATGATGTATAAGACCAGGATCAAAACCACGAAGATCCTCATAAGACCAACAAAAAACATCTTGAAATTCACCCAGCAGCTTGGAAAACTTCACTTTCTCTTCATCTGAACATTTAGCACCTATTTTAACATTCTTTGGAGTCTCGAGTGTCCCAATGTTCAAGGAGATGGAAAGTAAAATCAAGTCTGTGTGGCAAAAGTTTCCGATTAGGAGAGGCTGTAAAAACAACTAACTAATCATCCATCGAGTTTAACTCCCTCTTAACATGAGTGATGTTGAAAGATAAAAGGTTCGAGATAAGTGCCCAAACAATTTGGGTGTATCATTTAATTAACTTGTTGCAAGGAGAGTAAATTTTATGTACACGATTCACAACAAGATCAGAATCCCCAAAAATTGAAAGGTGACAACAACCAAGATTATAGGCATTCTCAATGCCTAATAATAAAGATTTGAATTTCGTGACATTGTTAGGGCAATAGAACTCCAACCTATAAGAAAAGTTATTTATTTTTCCTACATGAGAAATAAAGATAAGTCCAGCTCTGTTACCCTTGTTAGAGCATGAACCATCAAAGTGCATGTGCCACATACAATCATCTAAATCAATTTGTTCCATGTGAATGTTAGCCTCCTCATCAAAGATGGAATATACTCCTAGGTCCTCTTCGATATAGTTTATGTTAGGCTGTGGGACACTCTTTATGTAAGGTGATATCCTTCCTTCTCTAAGGACTATAATATTTTTTTTGTCCCGAGGAACAAATAAATGTGTTCAGTTGAGTGAGAGGTATCCACCTGTTAAGGATTGCCAATCTCTTCCCAAGATGATTGAGTAATTTCTTACTGGCATATCAATTACCTGAATGTTGAGGGCCATCCTTATTTTAGGACAAGCGCACAAAACTAAGGTTACATCTTTAATCTCACCTATGGTCTTCTGTTGTAGACTATTATAGGAGAGCATGCTTCTGGCATTTTCATTTGTATAGGAAAAACCTAGCTCTTCCATAATAATCTTCAACATTACACTTAGGCCTGAACCGCCATCAATGAGGCTACAATGGGCAGTCTTATCCATAATATTTACAAAAATATAAAAAGGAGGATTTTTTACAGGGTATCTAAAGTTATGTACACCTACTTTATTTACAGACGAATCCTTTGCATTCACCTCTTCAGAAAGATTGGCTACAATGGAATATTTTCCTTCCATTAATTGTTTTAGATGCATCTGTTGTTTAGGGATGACAACCATGTCCAAAAGGGTTGCACGTGCTTTGATGTTGGCGAACTGGTTCAATATATTGTATTTGGAAGAGGGGAGAGGAGAAGTTGTTCCTTGACTATCAGGAACTTTAGGAACCTGAATAGTAGCAATAGGTGAGAAGGATCTTGGGATAGATGAATTGTGAGGAGGGTCAAATTTTCCCTTTGGAGCATAAGCTTGGTTCCTAGTATTGATGACCATGCCATCTTCTGGCTCTACAAAATCTAGGGCAACGATAGTAGCTTCTGGTATTTTACCAAAGATATTATCTTTGGCACTCTTCCTTACCTCACATGTGGTTTCCTCGTGATGTTCCTTGGAGAAGTTACACCAGCTTCAAGGCAAGATGGCCTTAGGCTGAAAATTGTTCTCAATTGGTTTTCTAAGGGGGGGGCAGAAGAGGATGAAGCTCCAGGGGTGGGAGGTGAGGCAGTCCCCCTTCGCTCAAACACTATCATACAATTGCTCATATCCTGGACTAGCTGTAAGAGGGCAGACATGTCCGTCTGCCTAACTAATTCTCCCTGGGGAAGACCTGTTCTTTCAAGTTGTTCTTCATACTCTGAACAAGTATGCAGAGAGGAACCGATATTATCAATGGATTTTTCCTCAAGCCTATGACGGTAGGGGGAAGGCAATGCATTGTAGTATTGCATGAAAGTGGCTTGGTTTCGAGGGAGGATGAGTTCGGGGATTTGATTGTATAACTTGGTGAAACACAAGTTGAAAGACTTGATGGTCTCACCATCCTTATAGGTGATGTTATTGTATTCCCTTAACTTCTCGATTGGACTTTTGGATTGCCCATAAGTGGATCTGAACCAATAGTTTAACTCCTCCCAAGTAGAAAAAATCTTAGGAGGAAGGTCAAAGAAGTCAGCCACAACCTTTCCTTCCAATTAATTGACGAATAAGCACATACAAGTATCATTGTCATTGGCTCCTATGTTATGACAAGCATTAGAAAATGCCACCAGGTGTTCGTTTGTAGTGACATTTTTATTTCTCGAGAACTTAGGAAGATGATCCTTGAACTTAGGGAGTGGATGAGTAGCATGTGGTAAGTTAAGAGGAGAGGACACATGCCATGGCATGGTTGTGGGGTCTTCTTCAAATTGAAAAATCCCATACTTTTTAATGACTTTGGTAGTATTTGTGGTAGATTGAATAGGGATATGGTGGCTATATAAGCTACCAATCACTGACGAAGTTGAAGCCTGGGAGAAGGAAGCACTTCTAGTGTCACCAGAGCCGCCACTAGATGCCATATTGTGGATGATAGATGAGGGAAAGAAAGATGAACTGGATGAATTAGAAAAAGTTCTCCTTAGAGCACTTTGTTGGGTAGATAACACAACGTTCCTTCTTCCTATTTCAGAAATAGGATTGATTTCAGGTGATAAGCCTCTTCTTCTTCTAGAAGCACGAGAGTATAAGGACATGAAAGAAAGTCCAAAACTGAAGGTCGCTGTTGATTTATAGGTTGTCTACGTCTAGCTTCCAATCGTTCTTGAGCACTAATATCTCGTTCAATTGCTGCCCAAGAATGATTAAGCTCATCATGTGTATTGACAGTGTCTAAAATGGTGTTAAACAGATTCAAAGCAATGCTGGTTTGGTCTTGGAGACCGAGCTCAATATTGGGCTGCCTTGCAACATGCATAGTCATTAAGAAATAAAATAGTCAAAGAATTAATATCAGAAAAATAGATGTATCGATGAAAATCGAGTATAAACATTAACCAGAGAGATATCGAAGCTCTACCCAGTATGGTCGGAAAAATAATTGTTGAGGATAAGATATCAAATGATCTTACTCAAGCATTTTCAGATTCTTCTTGGCTAAATAAAAATAGACGGGAATGTCACCCTAGGTTTATATCCATCAAAAAGAAAATCCTTACTCACAAGTATCAATTACAAGTGCTTAGGCTAGTCTTTTTCACAAATAAAAGCTTGTTGGAAAATTCATTTTAATATGATTTTTTGAATATAATAGTTGTTGAAAACAAGTGTAAAGACATAATTAAGACACCAAGATGATAATCAAGACATATGATACATAAAGCAATCCTTTATTTCATTCCAATTCACCAAAGAGTCATTTTATTTACAAAATCTCATACAGAAATTTCAGACCAAAGTCAAACTTAGACATCCCCGATGGAACATACAAAAGGACCTCTCACAAAAAACCAAAACTGAACTCTAAAAGATGGATCAACGTGCCACATATTTATTCCCACTAGACTCTACACAATAGCCTTTATCAGTCATGAAAAATAATTCACAAGCAGACAAATCTACACAGACTATCAAAGATAGATCAACACCTCTGAAAAACAAGTGTCTGAATGATGTAATTCAACCCTTAATGTTGTTGTCTACAATAAGACCCTTCTATCATAAAAGAGAATTAGGCTTGTGATAAGTTAAGGAATGAATGAAAAATGAAATATCTCAACATAAACTCAAAGATCAAACCTTAGTATGCTTCTCCTTCTATCCTCCACTTGTTCATCCCTTTCATTTTTCCTTTAAGCAAATTAGAATTGGTTGAAGTAGTTGAACCAACTCATTAGTTAAGTTAACTAAAACTCAACCAACTTTTTAGTTAAGGGGGAAAATTAATAAATCATAATATGGGTTTTAAATAAATAATAACTAGTAGGTGGGAACCCTTGTGACTCCCTTTAGCTCATAAGAATCACAACATAACTAGTTAGTTAAGAAAAACACCCCTCCTTGTGACTCCCATCATCACATGCACATTTTTACAATTTATATCATTTATATTTGACATTGTTTTAAAAAATGCATTACTCATATATCCAAAAATAAAACATGCTGTCCAAAAATTTCTCAAGTCAACTGTCATAAAAAAAAAAAAAAAACTTAAAATCCATATTTTCCAGTTTGTGAGGCAATCTTTCCCTTGTTGATGCTATCATCTTTTAGTCTTTCTGAAACTGCCTTAGGCTGTGTGGTATACTCAAGCCTCATCTTGTTGATCATATGAGAGCAATGGTCCTTCCAATGCATGTGGGAGGACACAGATTTATCAGAATTATTTGAAGATGTGGAAGGGGCAGTAGTGGATTTACCTTTGTCAGGGGCATAGTGGGCCTCAGTTTTCAACCTTTTATTTGAATAGCTCATTCCTATATGCATAATTGATTATCAAAGAGTTCCTTTAGCAACCATACATGAAAAATGTTTAAAAATATGAAATAGATTTTGGCACAGCAACATATCAGACTCCTGCAATCCAGTCCATATAAATTGTTTAACTGTTGTGAATGAGAAGGGGGTGAACAAAGGTTCTAGGATACGCGAGGGGTTTGTATTGAGGGAAAAATGATAAAATGAGGGGGGAAAGAATCATGGTTACTGCTCAAAGACAACAAACTATCAACTGTAATGTAAACCCAAGAATCATAAAATTGTGTTCCAATCAAGAAGTTGTGATTTCAAACTATTTCAATATAGAATTCTCTTAACTATAATTAACTTTAAGAACATGGAGTGAAAAATGGACGTGGGAAGGCGAGGGGGGTGTAATTAGCGAAAAGCGAGAAAGAGCGAAATTATTGTTCATAAAGCTAATTAAGTAATCCATGAAATCATTCTATATCAAATAACCATTGTGCTTAACTCAATCAAATTTGTGTATTACTTGCTTATTGTTTACAATTAGATCATTAACATAGTGTCATCAAACAAGAGAATATGCCTTCTATAACAACCCGTAAGAATTCTGTTTTTCCCAAATGTCCTAGCTAAAGTTTAAAACAATTTCTAAATGAACACACAATCACTTGTTCCATTTTGTTTCATCAAAACCTCAATTACTATCCATGCATTATTTCAAACATCAAAAACAAACTTAACAAATCGTGTCCGCTTACTCTTCAATTCCACTTTACAATTTAGTTGTAATGAGACCACACCAACAAAGAACTGTGTTGATCTCTGATATAATGCATGGTATCCATCGATTATACACAGTGAACCATCAATATTTTAATTTCAAGGTCTCTGGCTTGCCATTAAACACACAACCAAGGATTACGATTTAAACTCAAACTATGCTTGGAATACACAGACCATTTGGAAAAACGCAGACTATTTCTGTACAGGTTCAATCACTGTGACTCTAAACAACCATAATGTTGTGCTATCAATAAATATAGTGAGGTAGCAAGAGTAAACCTGATCTCATCCCAAAAATTGACCAAATTGCAATAGAACTATTTTGTTTCAAAACCTTGTGACCATCTTTGAGGGGGAAACCAATAATATTCATATCAAACACAGTGGACAACCATACCATAATCACCTCAATTGAAATACTTCCATAGAAATTAAAATACACAGTCATAATAATCAACCACTCAAACTATCATGCTGTAGGAACACCACACATACCCATGCATCATGCGAGAAGCAATGCTGTAACTCAATCAATTAAAAACAATGTTGGGTTATCAATTCAATGATTACAAGGAGAACAATTGTGTGTTTGATTTAATGATCATCTAATTAACCATGCTGAGCTGATCCATTCAAATATAATAACGAATGCAGTAACTAGATACCAACCAACACCACTGTCACATAAACAACGGGGCGAGCCAGTAATCAAATCGGTCGACAATATACTACCAATCCATAACGACCAATAGTATACTCGACAGGCCATAACAGTTCCCTCTATCAACACTCGGACTTGAGGAAACAAGGGTTTGATCTGTGGACCAACACTAGGAGGTTAGAGTCGACTCCTATTGATGGTGAAAAACCTCTGAGACCAACAGTGCACACACAGGGAAACCATAATTGACTTCATGGAGAAGGTGACAAATCCTATGATAGGAGAGGCTATGAACAGAGGAGCAAGGGTCCATTTTGGCCCCATAACGACACTTAGTACAGGCAGGGTATAACCCTCCTGGCTCTCCCGACCAACCAACTAACAACGCTAAGATGAGACAAAGCTAAGAATGAGCAATATAATCCATTGTGAAACCATTAGTAGCATGGACAACCCAATACCCAAGTGAACACTGCGCAGTGACACAAGGCGCTGCCAAACCCTATAACCCCATAAAAGAAAATGTCTAGGTAAAAATGGAGGCAACCAACCGATCTGGACTAGATGAAACCCTCCAAATAAAACCAGTAAAGATGACAAAGAGCCTTCATGGCTACTAACACCTAGAATGACCAATAAAACGATGACTCCAAACATTACTGTAGTGAAAACTACACCAACCATTCCAGAAAATATCACAAACACACAATTTTCAGTCTTAAGGAAAGCACAAACCCATACATACTGAGCCACTACTTGTTTCATAACCAAAGAAAATTCATCGATGGCCAAAATGGCATACCTATAACCAAGAGCACCTTAAAAACACAAATTGGCTGAGCGGTTCTCCTTCTACTGGAAAGTCAGAGCCTAACCACAACAAAATCAGTTGAAACAATAGGCCAACTAGGGTGGCGGTCAATGGAAGGAGTAGGAGTGACGTGCAGTAAATACACGTCACCTCCATGCTCAACCTCATTCAATTCCTTAGTACGCGCCAGCCACTAATCCATCAATTCGTCCAATTGAACCATGCATTGAAATAAACTTCCCTTAATTGCCAAGAGCACCACCCACATGTTACCATTTCCAAATATATAGTACTATATAACAACTATATTTCCATAGAATCTCAATAAATCGCATAGCTTTTATTTGTTAGCTAGGATTCACAATGATCGTTTTAATGCATATAGTGTATCATGTTAGTATAACCATTTCCTTCCTTTTTCATTTTTTTGTTTATGTTGCTTTATTTATTTTCAATTTCTCTTTATTTATCATTACTAACATGTGTATTTTACAGGTGTCAAAGTAACGAATCCAGAAACATATAACAATGACAACAATAGATATCATAAACCATCATGGCATTCGAGTCTAAAGCAAGAGAACAAACATGTATTATCCCTCATTCATCTACCATGAATAGGACCAACATCGATCATCAATCATTCTCAATCCTGTAAGTAGTGTCGAACAACAATAAAACATCCAATAAGACCCAGATATGATCCTCCAACATACAAGGGGGTCCCACCTACTAGTATATATATTTTATTAGCTTATAGTTAATAGGCCTTAGGAATACTTTGTGGGAAAAATCCTCGTAGCGATTTTAATCGTCAACAGGCACCTTTCAGAGACTTGGATGCTCTTGTGGACAGGATGGGTGAGTTTTGAATAAGAATTTGGAGCTCCTGAATATGGATAGGATGTGATGAAAATGGAGTCAAGATTGATGCACCAAAGAGTGGGGAAAACTTAAATAGAGGATTGAGGATTTGGAGTGACAAGAATTATATGAATCAATAGAGTTAGGAATTATTCATTTAGGTGTTGCAATAGGAAGTTAATATGCCTTAGGGAAGAGGTTGTCATGGAATGTAATCGTGGAATGAACTCACTGAGCATACTCCCTTGGGAATGCATCCATCGGGAACATATTCATTGGATTCCTTGAGTGCACTTGGTTGTGTAAAGAGTTGTGGACATAGGGACCAGCTTGACGTGCTCGAGATGACTTGGTGGATGGGTATACCTAGATGCATAAAACCTTTATGAATGGACGTATCAGTGGGATCAATATGACTTGGACATGCACCCAACGTTATGGAATGGTTCAATGGGCTGATTCAACTTGAGGATAATTGGGTCCACTTAGTGTGATGAAACTTTCCAAGATAAATACAAGGATTGTATAAATAAGTTAATGTCTCATGAGCTAAGGGATAAACAAGGAGGAATCACTAAGACTTGGAACGAAGAAGTGGAATCAAGGAGAAAGGACAATGATCTCTCCAATTGTGCTAAGGATGGGAACAAAGGAGAAACATTTTTTACCTTGGTGAGATGGAGAATGGAACAAGGATGTAGGAGTAAAAACCTGTAGAAGTTCTTGGGTTAGTTTGTACAAGGTCATTGGGGCATTTCTAGGCATAAGGTTGTTTTACCTTGGTTTCTTTGTACTCTATAATTGAGCCATAGGCATAGACTGCACTCTCTCCATTGTATCTTTTGTAACATTCTTATATATATGAATGTTAGGCACCTTACCTCCCTAACCCCTCATGTAGATAGAATAATATGTTTTCTATGTAATAAAGTCCAACATTGGTAAATAAGGCCTATATAATAATGTGAACAAGAATAATGTAAGAAGACTTAATAGAATCTTCTACTTCTAGAAATATCTTCCTCTAGAATGTTCTTTAGAAGATAGAATTTGTATAAATAGAAGTAGAAGGTGTGGGAAAGTCTTTTCTTGAGAATTATTGTAATAGAGCTCTACTCTATTGGAGGTTTCCCCCTTGAAGAGGAAACTGAACTTGGATTTCTATCAATAAAGGTATCATTGTTGGTGTTGTTATTCTCTATATTTGTTGTTTCACTAGTATTTGCTGCAATATTTTTATTTATGCTTATTATAATACATCTAGTACCTTACAAGTGGTATCAAAGAAATTTCCTCTGCATTAAATTGTAGGAATTTTTATTTTTAGGGTAGAGATGTGTACTGTGGGTATCTTTAAAGTACAAAGATACGTCATTCAATAGGTAAAATTATGGTTGGGGAATACTACATGCATGAAATACAAACGGTTTCATGGGGTTAATCGAAAAAAACATTTCACCTTGTTGGAAACCATTGTAACCCCTATTGGTACCCATTCGAGTATTATTGTATCAGACATAATATATACACAACCATCACTTTGATGTACCGTCAGGTATATCGAGAGTCCCCTAGGTCTTCTGAAACCATCTCTAGATCATTCGATATTCCTCCTGATTTCTATAGCGACAGAGAGAATAATACTCATGAATATACTCTCTAGTACCTAGGTAATGAAGTAGTACCACAAAGGGTATAATCAAGCCTCCCCAGTTGGTGTCCTGAGATAGTGGGTCGAGTAATACTGTTCAACCCCGCATGTATATCAAAGAGCTGTAGCATATGGAAAACCCTTATTTGTAGGAACCTTTAAAACCTTAACCCTTGGGAACAAAACATAAGGTATATCTTGTTGCACAACCCTTCCTCCTGCATTCTCATTGTGAAATTCCCACACAATTTTTCTTATTAACAATTTGGGAATTTCATCACTAAATTATTCTTTGGGCTAGAGTATAACTCCACAGGATTTAAAAAAAATTATAGTGGTCCCATTGGCACCCTTATTCAGTACCTATCCCATTGGATTCCTCTATTTTCCGTAATCACCATGGTACCTGTCATTTTTACGATTTTTTTCCCGTGGACCCACCCCCCTTCTCGACACCCTTATTTTCCACCTATACCATTGGATTGATCTTGTCACCATGATCACAATGTCATATATAAATTATCAAACTTTTTTATGTGGATCCATTCCCCCTCCTAGGAACCCTTACTTCCCAAATGTCCGCCACTTGCAAACAAGACTTGCAAGCCGAAAAAACAAAAAAAGGAGAACATCCATAAAGTAAATTTTGACATTGCTTTTGTTAATTCCAAAATTTAAATCTTCTAGGATAAATTCAAGAATGAATTTGAATCCATCAATAACAAATTCATTGAAGAATTTGACTAGGTCAAATCCACTCTCAACCAATTGTTGAACTAATCCCACGAACCTGCCTTCTTTTACCAACCATCACACTTCGATGGTGATGAATCCTCCCATACTATGGCATTTCATTCCAACTCCTTTCATTGTGACCCACATATTCCCTGAATTGAGGTCAATAAATTTGATGGCTCATATCCCACGGGTTGGGTCATGGAAATGGAACATTATTTTTCTTTGCATGGCATTACTGATGAGTTGGAAAAACTTTTTATGGTGTTCTCTATCTGGGTCCTTAACACCGGGAATGACGACAATGGAGTAAAAATGAATATCATGGGTATGTTTCTTGGACACATTTTTTTGCAGGGAATTATGAGTGCTTTGACACATAAACCCACCATTTAGGTCATTTGACCAAGTTGAAACAATTTGGCACATTCAAATACTTTATAACCTCCTTTGAGAAATTGGCTTTCAGAATGGAGGGAATGTTAGATGCCTTCTTCAGGGAATGCTTTATCAGTGGCCTAAAAGATGAAATCCATGCCCAGGTCCTCGTGGCTCACCCCCAAACTTGGTTGGAAGCTGCTAAAAGCACCAAAGAAGCACAACAAGTTGTCTCCGCCTAACACATAAAAACCTCTTTTATTGCTCGGTCCTAGACCCACAAAACCTTCCTCTCCTATTACTCCTCTCAAGATGCATAAATTAATTAGGGAACAATTGGTTGAACACCAACTCAAGGGCCTTTGCTATAATTGTGATGATACATATTTTTTGGGGAACAAGTGCAAAGAACAAAATATTTTTATGGCTATTTAGGAGGATATTTTTGATGAGTATGTTGATGTTTCCCCAGTTGAAGAGATACCCCAAGGAGATGACCCTACTCCTACCTTTAACCCTCTCGAAGTTGAACTGCTAATTTCACTGAACACCCTCGTTGACTTCTCTTCTCCCCAAACCCTCAAGTTAATTAGATACATTAAAGATATGAAATTCATCATCCTAGTTGATAATGGTGGAACCCATAATTTTAGTCATCTCCACATTTCCCAAGAATTCAATTGCTATATCTATATAGTCAACAATTTTTAGGTCATGATTTCCAATGGTTGTTTCATGAAATGTGGGGGGCATTGTGAAAATGTGTGCCTACAAATTGATCAATACCACTTGAAATATCATATGTTTTCTATATACATGGGAGATTGTGACATAGTACTTGGTGTTGAATGGTTACACACTCTCAACCCCATTATTGTGGATTTTAAGGACCTCACCTTGTGATTCCAACAAGAGGGACACATGTATAAGTTCCAAGGAATCATAATATGCTCACCTAAGTTCATCATCTCCCACCGAATGGAAAAGCTACTCAAAAAATCTCATTCTGGCATTATTTCCCAACTTCATTCTATTTGAGCCATTGAAACACCCTCTTTACATCTTAACCTCCAATCTATACTCTCCCGACATGAAGTTATTTTTAATACCTCCCATGGCCTTTCCCCTTCCCATGGAATCCATGATCATTCCATTCCTCTAGTCCTGAGAATTATTCCTCCCAATGTTTTCCCTTACCATCATCCCTTTTCCTAGAAAAATGAAATTGAGAAAGCTGTTCAAGACTTTCTAGAAGCAGGTGTTATTCGTTTGAGTACCAACCACTATGGCCTTCCCCCTTCCCATTGCATCAATGCCAATTCCATTCCTCTAGTCCCATGAAGTTTCCTCCCAATATTCTCCCTTACCATCATCCATTTGCGCATAAAAATGAAATTGAGAAAATTTTTCAATAATTGCTAGAAGTAGGTGTTATTCATCTGAGTACCAACCCCTATTTGTCTCCAATAGTCATGGTACTCAAGAAAGAAGGAACTTGGCACATGTGTCCTTATTTTCATGTCCTCAACAAAATCACAATCAAGGAAAAAATTATCATCCCTATCATTAATGACCCTTTTGATGAATTGAGTGGTGCTTAGTAATTCACCAAAATTGATCTCCATTTTGGATACCACCAGATACATATGAAGGAAGAAGATATTCCGAAGACTGCAATTTGAATTCATGAAGGTCCCTATGAGTTCTTGGCCATGCCCTTCGGCTTGTGTAACGCTCCATCCACTTTTCAAAGTCTTGTGAATCATCTCTTCCATCCCTTTCTCCGTCAATTTGTCTTAGTTTTCTTTGATGATATTCTCATCTATAGTCAAACTTGGCAAGCCCATCTTTCCCATGCATATCAAGTTATCCATCTACTACCCCAGCACCATTTTTTTCTCAGATAGTATAAATGTTTGTTTGGAGACTTTGAAGTTGAGTACCTGGGTCATATTTCCAACAAGGATGGTGTATGCCTGGATCCTAATAAAATTGAAGCTATGAAGGATTTTCCTTGATCTAAAATTCTTAAAATCTTACGTGGTTTCTTGGGTTTAACGGTATATTATCGCAAGTTTGTTCATAATTATGCAGAAATTGATGCTCCTGACATTGTTCTTGTTAAAAACAATTCATTCATTTGCACGCCTGAAGCTGATCACTCCTTCCATGCCTTGAAATATACTATGTCCATGAATCTTATCCTCGCACTACCTAACTTCACCAAGAATTGTTTCCAAGAATGTAATGTATCAGGGAAAGGAATTGGGGTATTACTCGTGCAAGATGGTTGACCCTTGGATTTCACTAGAAAACAATTTTTGGAATGACATTTGGGCCAATCAATCTATGAAAAGGAAATGGTGTATATTATGCATGTAGTGCATCTATGGAGTCCTTATCTATGGGGACAAGGATTCCAAATTAAAATTGATCATTGTAGCCTAAAGTTGTTTTTGGAACAAAGAATCTCCTCCTTAGAGAAACAAAAATGGGTGACCAAGTTGTCTGGGTATGATTATGAGATAATTTACAAGTAGGGAAAATAAAATGTGGTTGTTGATGCTCTTTCCAGGAAATATGAAGATGAAGGGTCTCTCTTTTCACAATGTTACATTGTATCCAATTGTATTCAAGCATTTCACAAGGAATGGTTGCAAGATCCCAAACTTTATAGCATGATCCAACAATTGCAATAGGATCCTCAAGCTTCTCCAGGGTAATCTTAGCATAATTATGAGCTTCATTATAAAGGTCACATGTATTTAATAAAGTAGTCAAAACTTAAATCCATAGTGCTCTTTGAGCTTTTCTCTTCTCCCACAACTGGGCATTCAAGTTTACCAAAACCTATGAATATGTCAAATGTTCTTTTTTCTGGGAATGTATGAAACAAGATATCCACACCTTTGTGGATTAATGTGATAAATGTCAACACAATAAGGGAGAAATCGTCAAATATCCATGCACACTCCAACTGTTCCCAATTCCACCTACTATTTGGACGTATATTTCTATGGAATTCATTGTGGGCCTACCTAAATCAGGCAATAAATCCATCATCATGGTTGTAGTAGATAATCTTTCCATGTATGCCCATTTACATGCTCTTCAACACTCGTTCACAACTTCCACAATGGCTCAAATGTTTATGCATAATATATTCAAACTACATGGAATTCCTCATTCTATTATATCCAACCATGATCCAACTTTCACTAGAAATGTTTGGAAATAAATGTTCAGGCTACAAGGAACCCAATTGCATCTTAACACCACCTATTATCCCCATACTAATGGAAAAATTGAAGCTATCAACAATTGTTTGGAAACATATTTGATGTGTTTTTCATCTAACCTACTAACTCAGTGGGCTCAGTGGTTACCCTTAGATGAATGGTGGTACAAGACCTCTTACCATACTGCCACTCGTATGACTCCCTTTGAAGTGGTCTATGGGAAGAAGACACCATTGGTTATGTTATACATGCCAAGTGTCCCCAAGGTTCAGTAGGTGGAAAACACTCTTATAGTTTGTGTGGTCGTTCTTGGTACCCTCAAAGATAATTTGGTCAGGTATTAGAATCATATGAAGAAACAAGCATATCAGGGTCATTTAGAATGTCAATTTGCTAAAGGGGACCAGGTGTTTCTTTGTCTGCAACCTTATAAAAACAATTCACTCAAAATTTAAAATTGTTAGAAACTCTCCCCCAAGTTCTATGGTGTTTATTCAATTCTCAAGTGAGTTGCGACCATTTCCTACCAATTATCTCTTCCCATTTATTCGAAGCTCCATCTTGTTTTTCATGTCTCATGCCTAAGGAAAGTGATTGGAACTAAGTGTCGTACTCAAACCAATATCCTTGAGTTGGATGAAGAAGGATCCATTTAGTTGCAATCGCAAGCAATCTTGGACCAGTGTAAGTGTCATCTCCATGATCTCACCATCAAGGAAGTTCTATTTCAGTGGAAGAACACACAACCAGAAGATGTCACTTGGGTTTTGACTACCATTCTGCAGCAATTTCCCCATATCAATCATTGAGGACAAGGTTTTTTTTCAAGGGGGAGGGCATGTTTGGGACATAACATCTCTAACCCCTCACATAGATAGAATAATATGTTTTCTATGTAATAAAGTCTAAAATTAGTAAATAATTACTATATAATAATGTGAACAAGTATAATGTAAGAATAATGAATAAAACCTTCTACTTATGGAAAGATCTTCCCCAAAACGTTCTTTAAAAGATGGAATTATTATAAATAGAAGTAGAAGGTGTGTAAAAGTCTTGTATTGATAATTATTGTGATAGAGTTGTGCTCTACTGGAGGTTTCCCCCTCGAAGAGGCAAGTGAACTTGGATTTCTATCAATAAAGGTATCATTGTTGGTGTTGTTATTCTCTATATTTTGTTGTTCCGCTAGTATTTGCTACGATATTTATGTTTCTACTTATTAAATATATATGGTACCTTAGAATGAATAAAGGTGTTAGGCACGTGTTTTGGGTGTTTCTTGTTGACATATGTTGAGTACTTGTGTGGATTTTATATATGTTTGAATGTCGATGTTCCTTACATATTGTTCTATTACATAAGTGTTGAAATTGGATAAGTATTATAATTCTATAAAATATTTTGAGTCCATGGTTAGCCATGTGCCTAGTATATGTTTTGGATAATATTAAGTTGAGTAGGACTTGGGGCTTCTAACAATCGTAGCCTAAGGAGAATTTTTTGGTATACCTTAGGTGAAGAGGGATAGTCTTGTTGTAGTAGGCATAGGTTTGACAAGCCATTATAGCCAAGCCAAGGTGGTGTTGCATGACAATAGGTGCATAAATGACTTGGGCACACCAAGTCACAATGAAACATTATGGGTGGGCTACAGGTCTGTGACAGGTGGGATCACAGGGACATTGAAATGTCGAAATTGCAGAAGTCTCTCTTCACCACCAACACCCATTTCATCAAATGAGATTATGTGGCCATGTTTATGAGGATGTTTAAAATTTTAAGTGGGGAAGAATGTAAGGACCCCGACTTGAGGTTCCATTGGAAATGGCATGACAGAGGTGCACTAAGAATACATGGAAAGATGCACAACAAGTCCATATAATTTGGAATCCTTGGTGACTAACTTATGGTGACACATGAGGAAGTTAGGATGGTGTACTAGTGATAATTCTAGTAGGAACAATGATCTGAAATCCACTGACTTGATCTGCAAATAGTTTAAGTGTAAATTATCTTAACTTAAATTATGAATCTTAAAAGCATAATTGAAAAATCTAAATTGAAGAAATGCAAGGTAGAAAGAATAAAGAGACAAGACAAGAAGGTTGATAACAAAGTTCACCCATCTTGGGCTATGGCTCCAAGCTCGATTCAACCATGCAATCACTTTATTAATGATGTCAATTTTTTAATTACATCAAATGGTATCCAACCTACACAAAATATATCTTTTTCCTCTTTAGGAAGGCTCCAACATGCTTGGGAACAACTTTCTTTTCTCTTCCTACAATAAAAAAGGCTTGAAAATGATCGATCCTTCAATTATAAAGGAAACACATATGTATAATAATGACTAACCAAAAACCTTTCAATGACAAGTCACTAATCTGCCACAAAAATGGTTTACTATCCTAGAAAAACCGAAATCCACACTTGATTTTTCCAAAAAAATGTCTATAAACCCACTTCTCCAAAGTCTATGCAAGAGTAAACTTTTTCATATAAATAATTTGCAATGATTCTTTTACAAATTCGCACATGTGGTGCAATGGAAAAATCATTTGAGTTATAAGGTTGAAGTCACGAGTTCAAACTCACGACCTTATTGATTTTTCAGGATAATAGAATATTTTTATAAAACATATATCATAGTTATTTGCCATATAAAGTTATATATGGTTGGCACAATGATTAAGTTTGGCGATCCATTGGGTGGAGGTTGTGCATTCAACCTATGGTTCATCCATATTTGACATATGGTTATAAACTTCACCTTAAATAAAATACTCTGGTTATTCATTGATAAGATTCACTTGTGGTATAGTGGTAAGTTGTTTGGTTGTTGGCCTGAAGGTTGGGGGTTCGACCCATCATCGGACCTTTCTGGAATCATAAGGCCCTTTTTGGGAAAATCAAGCATGCCACGTGGTGGTCCTGGATTGGCCTACGTGGCATCCACATTCATCAATGCCAGGACAATTTTCTGACACATCATCCTTTCATGTCAACATGTCATATTGTAACCTATCTTGCCATGTCAGTATGTTGTATTCCCAATCAAATTGCCATGTCAACATCTGTATGATCCAATCAAAACTCCATGTCAGCATCTGTACAACCTCGTCAACATGCCATGTTATCATTTGTACAGTCTAGTCAGCATGCCATGTCAGCATCCGTACGATCTAGTTAGTAAGCCACATCATCATCTGTATTTCCACCTATTAGGTTGTACTGCCATGTGTCCTACATGTACTTCCACATGTCACTTCTTGGCGATGCCATGTGTCACCCCTATCACCTCTTTTTGCATGTTTTACCAAAAATTCAAAATGCCATAAATTTCTCACACGACATCCATTTGATCCTGTTAAAGTTCTGTTGGAACGATCTCTTCAAGCTCTTAGACATGCATAAATTTACATCATAATTTGAGAACATTAATTTTACTCAATTAGAGAGATCCTGTTGGATCAAACCTCCCCACAAAAGAAACTTTTGGTCCACCAAAACTCTACATACATGGTTTGACTTGTCTCTTTGATTTGTACACTTTCAAAAACATAAAAGCAATATGTTTCATATAAGTGATGTTATAACAGGTCATCGCTTGCACAATTTTCCTTTTTATGAGTCTCATACACAAGATGTGATGTTTACAATAATGGAAGAAAACATCTTTGTAGATGTGTTACCCATTTCTTACCAAACTTGGCTAATGGATTCTCCTTTTTGGGTTTCTCCTCTTGGATTTTTGGTCCTTGAATTATTGGACACACCTACCACACTTAGAGGGGGGGTGAATGAGTGTGGGGCTCTTTTTCCCAAAACTTCCCTCTTGCACAAAAACTCATCAATTAGCATTCAACATTTATTCAT
>JZKD02S1522747.1:783285-802255 GCA_000966675.3 Picea glauca
TCCAACATATGCCACTTGGGAACCAGCTACCATTCTGCAACAATTTCCACATCTCAAGCCTTGAGGACAAGGTTGTTTTTAAGGGGGAGGACATGTTAGGGACCTAACCCCTCATGAAGGTAGAATAATATATTCCGATGTAATAAAGGGCAATATTAATAAGGCCTATCAATAAGGAAGAATAAGTCCAATGTAAGAAGACCTAATAGAAGCTTCTGATTCTAGAAGGATCTTCCTCTAGATGGTTCTTTTGATAGACATATTTAGTATAAATAGGAGTCGAGGGTATGAGAACTTTTATCTTAGATATTATTGTAATAGAGCTCTGCTTGACTGGAGGTTTCCCCATCGAAGAGGCAAGTGAACATTTCTGTCAGTAATCAAAGTGCTTTTTTTGGTGTTATTCTAGTATCATTTTGGTATTATTGTGGTGTTGTTTAGGTTATATTGTTGTTCATCTGCCATTTCTAGCATTTTATCTCTGTTGTGCATACTTTTTAAAATTGGAATATTATATAAAAACACATGTTTCTTGCGAATTTTATTGGTCATGTCCCACTTGAGATCATGATAAGCACATGGGTTAGGGAGGCATGGGAGTCGAATGGTTAGCAACTCCTCGATACCAAATATTTGACTAAACGATTTTTCCTTATTTCCTAAGTACATGACAACAATACCTGAAATCTAAGAATATACTTTTTTTATTATTATCATCACAAGTTGAAGTTTGTTATGTTGATTAGATTACCTAACTACAATATTTTGAACAATTTGATTTCTCAATACCACCCATTTAACTTTATCTTTTCATAAAGCATAGATATATAAAGATGGGAGGATGTATTTTCCATAATCCTCATATTGCCAATATTTTTATTCTAAATCTTAAAAATTGTAGATTTTAACCTTCTATAATTAATTAATGTAAATAGATTCTTAATAAAAACAGAAAAGATACAATGACACACACACATTACACAGAGATTTTATCCTGGAAATCCAAATCGGAAAAACCAACAACCCGTTTAGAGTCGCACCTCTAATTCTTTATTCATCATATATGTTCATTGTTTACAATACAATATATATAGGATCTCTCAACATCCCAAACCACTAATTCATTGAACGAGATTAATCAACAACCCTAATTCCTTAACCATAATTAGAAAACCATTGATGAAAACCATGTGTCAAGAAACCACTAAAAACAAACATAAAAACCACCAAAAAATATTTCACATACCCAACAAAATATGCATATATAAAAATCAATATATCCAAAGATTTCAAATAATTCATACACATCTATACACATCTATGAGATATATAAATTTACACAAACTTAATTTTATGTAAAAAAGTACGACCACAAAATTTGAGATTGCAACTTTCCGTTACTAATACTACACGATTTATACAATCTCATGCTCAATTAGATCTTCAAGCTAACAATGACTCCAATGGAATATGTATTTAAATTGTCCATTGGGTAGCACCAAGGTTGCAACCTCTTGATTGAATTTAATTCGATTGAATTTAATTCGAGCAAGATGTCTAAGTCTACTGACTATTCATTACATTATCCTTGAAATGCGCACGAGAAGTCTAACCACTTAACTAGTAAAACATCATCAATTATCGTCCAATGACTAAACAACATTCCTTACATCACAATGTCGTTGCGTTCAAGAGGTAAAAAATAAAAACAAGAATACACTTCAATAATATTTCCAGTGCGCAAGAGGGGTCCATCTACTTAGCCAGTCATCCTACAAGTTAATTTTGTGGCGTGAGTGATCAACTTAACCATTAATATTCAATGCACAATCATCGACTAACACTTAATCATCTGAAAATGATAAATCTAGCTAACATGAAAGTTACACATCAAGACCAAGGATGTAAGCAAGAAGAATTGATTTACATCAATCTCATAATTAAGTACACGTCCTTCTCCTATACAAACACATAAGTATAATTGATTCTTCTGAATAATATCAACTTGAAGGGAAGTTACACAACCCTAATCCCACCAAGGTTTATTATTCTAATGTCACATTAATCGATTAATCTAAAAAAGGAGATAATAACGAAGGATACTAACAACATCTACATCCATAATATTTTAATGATGAGTTGAACTTACTCTCAATTCACAAGAAATTGTTTTCAAATTATTTAGTTTATGGATTAACAAATAAAGGAAATAATAAACATTCTCGTGTCTGTATACATCTAAGGATTGTGCTAAAATCCAATAAACCCATATCCAAATTTCAACACTGCTTATTGAACTGGTTATTACGGGAAGTAAACATTACATGGAATAAAAAAAATTCTAATTAAAGAGACAGACTCTACAACACCCAGGAAGATACCTCGACACCATTAATAACAATAAATTATAAATTGTTTACCTCGACACCTCGCTTATTAGAAGGAAAGAATCGTGGAGTTGGACAGCCAGACGGAGGGAGGATTCCCACCATCCCGCAACTTTCCTTAAATGTTAGACCGCTGAGTATTAGAGTGGAAATTCACATAGAAGGAGTGGTAATGATAGCGTTGGCCAGAGGAAATAAATCGATGCTCAATGAAGGAAAAAATGCTGAGAAAAAGGGCCAGCGAAATGCAGAGAAGGTGGATGCTGGAATGGAATGAATCGCGGAGCAAAGAAGCAGGGTTACACTACGATTTTAGTGAGGCAGATTGATGGGCTCTCCACAACCACGTAGATATTAAAACACGAATTTTCCAGGCACAAGTTGAGCACGCGGTTGGGCGCATGCCTCCCAAAAGTTGAGGTATCAAGGGAGAATTTTTTTTGCATAGCCGGGAAAATGCAGGGCACGGGAAATGGATTTTCTCAGTTAGAAGAGACCCAAAACATAGAGCAATCATGGGTTGATTCGCTAAAGAAATAATTTGAACGAAGGCAATAACAGAATTTAACATTGAACGAGAGCGCAAAGTATACACATATATAAATGATCCAACAACACAAGAGGGAGATTCTTTTTGTTTTGATGAGTAGAATTACGAGCAAAGGCTGAGCAAAATGCATAAGATCACAGAGTAGTAAAGGATCACCTGGTGTATGTGATTATATACACTAGGTCTATTACAGAATTACAAATCATATTTGGATTATGAAATTGATGAGGGCTTTTGGTTGAGATACATGTTAGGTACATGTTGGGTACATAGTTGAGACAAGTAGTTGATGAGTTGGCACATACATGAGGTGTATAGTTGATGATGTTGGTACATATTGATGAGTCATAGTTGATGAGTAGTTGACACATGATTAGTGCATACTTGATACATGGTTGGATGTACTTGTTTATGGTACATGTTGTTTGGTATAGGTTGGTGCATGGTTGATGCACTTGTTCATGGTACAGGTTGATTACAGGTTGATGTATAGGTTGATGAATGGTTGATGCATGGTTCATGTTTATTGGTACATGTTTACAACGGTATATCTCACAGTGATAGTGTGACAATGGTTCCATCATTCTACTTCTACTTCAGGGTGGTTGGATGGGGCAAGGATAGGTGGTTATATGATGCAGGAACATCTCTCCATGCAGCCAGCCAGCCAACCATGTCAGCGCGCATGCATTCGTATGCTAAGAGGGGGGCGCAGCCTCATTTAAAATTGTAATGAATGTAATTGAATATGCTTAGGCTAGTGAGCCAGGAAAGCCATGCCTTTATGCAAGCTGTAGATAAGATAGGCATTTAATGTATATGGCTGAGATCTAGTTCCAGATCCTAGACTAGACAACCCATTGATTGTAATTTAATAGAGTAGGTAAATCCTGGAGGGAAGCGCTAAGAGACCCTCAGGTAAAAGAGATATTCAGATCTCATTTTGAGGGAGTACGCATGTAGAGCAGAAGGTAGAGTAGAGAGGAGCGAGAGAGCTCAGGAACACCTTGTAAAATATATAGGCATTTGCCATTATTAATACAGAGCAGTTTTTCCTGCATTATTCTGTCATTATATGCATGTCTGTGTGGGTGATATATATAGATATATGTTGTAGATGTATGTTGTGTGTTACGCATTCTGCAGGAGTTCATGTGAATCAGGCTTGAGAGGTCTTTGAGGCTTCATGCCATGAGGGTGTGAGAGAACGTTGAGGTTCTGATGGCTGTGCACAGAGGTTGCACTTCTGAACTTTGAGGAGTCAGACGGAGACGTGCTGAGGCACAAGTTTGAAGTCATCAACTCATATAGAAGAAAGGCTTTTGAGGTCACTGAACACCTCAAGAGGCAAGACAGTGTAATTGAGACGCTGATTGTGGACAGAATCTCTGAGGAGTTCTGTAGAAGCTCTACCAAGAGAGTATCGAGCATGTGTAAGGAAAGAACTCTGTTGTGAGTTCAGAAAGACCAGAATTCTGCTGAGGATTCTGAGGAGCTCTGTCTGAAGGACATCGAGCGAAGTGTGTGAGTACGTGGGAAAATCATAACTGTTGCGTGTTATGTAGAAGAAATACTCCGCCAGGAGGGCGTTGAGGGAGTGTGCAGACGGCACAGGAGGAAGGAACTCTTGGAGTTCCGGAAACGGAAACCAGAGTCCATTGACGGACCTGTATTGGGTCGCTAAATACCCAGAGGGGAGAAGGAAGACAAAATCCCCCAAGGGGCCTAAGTATTCGTTGAAGCTCAGGAGAGTCAGCACCGTGTGTGTGTAGAGACTCTGCAGGAGCGCAGGAGTCAAGAAATCCATTGAGGATTCGAGGACAGAAGCTCAGGAAGGGCAACGCTTTTACGCGTATGAGCGAGACTCAAGTTGAGGGTTCGTAGAGGAGAAGAAACGCAAAGGTAGAAGCCTTTGGGAACGAAGAATTCGTCTAAGTCTAGGAAGAAAGCACAGGAAGCTCGAGGGAGCACAGTGACCGTGGGATCGGTGGAGAAAGAAGGTCTGGACCCTTGGATTTCCGCGTCCAGGAGAAATCCTCAAGGAAGAGAAGTGACGGCCAGGGATCGCTGTGGAGAATCGCGAAGTGCCACTGACCGTCAGATCGCGGAGAAGTTGTGGGGAAGTTAACCCAGGAGCCATCGCATATTGGTATACTGGGGTTTGTGAGGGCAGAGTCTCATACTCGTCGAAATCGCGATCGGTGATTTCCCGATTAAATCGGAGCCGTTGATTTCGACAGGGATAGGTGGCATCAGATCCCAGAAGGTTGGGGTTCGGCGTTAGGCAATTCTCATCGCAAGAAATTTCGACCGGTGAAATCGCGATCTCGCGATTCTCGATTGCACGCGAGAAGAAGTGACGTGGCTGAGTGGGACCACAAGGTTTTAGTGGAGTACAGGTGGAGCTGTACCGGAGTTCGGAGGCGGAAGGCCCAAGTCCACACGTGCGTCGGAGATCGGGACATCGGGTATCAGGGATTGTCAGTTCAAGTTGTTGACATCGCGGATAGCAATTTACCGATAGGGAAATCCCCGACGAGTGGAAAGGGTTGACCGTTGACCCATCGGGGTTCGGGGTTTTGAGTTGCATGTGAATGGTGCTCACCGGATTTGCGAATCGCGAATTCCAAGTTCCCGATTTTGAAGGGAGGTCAGAAAGGAGTGCTGTGGGTAGTGAGAACTCCCGAGAGGAGTTGGAAGAGCCTTTGACTCTTCGGGCCAGAGACAAAGAAGGTCCTGGAAGAAGCGGATAGGTCACGGGGTGACGTGTAGCACCATTATAGCCACCTTCTGGTTGTAGCCAAAGAACATAGGGGGTTGTAGCCTCCTTCTAGTTGTAGCCATAGAATTAGGGAGTTGGAGATTCCCTTAGGTTGTATCTTGAGAAACTAGGGGGTTGGAGCCTCCTTCCAGTTGTAGCTGGAAAACAAAGGAAGTCGGTGCTTCCAATGAATGTAATTCTTCAAGACATATAATAAAAATCATTCCATGGTTTTCTCCCACTTTGGGTTTCCACGTGAAACACTGGTGTACTGTGTATGTGTATGATTGTTCATTTGTTCATTGTTCATTATTGGATGTTAATTCTACATTGATATAACACTTGGATTATTTGGTTAAAAATGATTATAATTTCTCTATTACTGATTCACCCCCCCTCTCAGTAATCCAACAACCGGACATCTATCTACACCAAACTCATTGCAACTTACCGAATAAATTTTGAAAATCACCACACTAAGTATATAGTTTTGTTTTGCATAAAAGACTACATTTCATTCATATCACTAAATTAAGTCGCTGGAATGTATAAACTTTCATATGAAATTAACTAAATTCTCTTCATTCCAAAAATTAATGAATAATTCTCTAAACAATACAATAACTAAATACCGTAACTGTTGATCTGGCGATGACACAGACTGATATTGTCGCTGAACTCCTCCTAGACTTGGCCCTGCTCCTTCGCTTTCCAATCGTGAAGACCTCACCGTAACCTCCCAGCCAACGCTAGGGGTACTCTTCTTCCCCTTGAGCCCCCTGAGCCACAAAGGGGCCACCCACACAACCAGAGAAAACTAGCCCGCAACTCACCTAGCAAGTTCGAGCTACCACTCTCTATCCGAGCTGGGGATCCCAACTCCCACAAGAAAAATCAATCAAGAAAAATATCGGTAGCATAACCTTACGCCTACTAGTCGTGATCCATACCCCTTATCTTCCATTTCTTTTATAGAGTTCTACTTAGTGACAACATCCATTTGCACAATAAATTTGTTTTATTAAAATTAATTAGGAAAAATAAGCCTCGTACACTTGTCACCCGATCCCTTAGTTGCACTAGAATTTCATTTAATTAATTAAACTAATTTGCCAATTTTCCTCAACCACCTAAAAACATTCCTAAAAACGCTCCTCGATGTCCCTTTATTCTCTCACATTCCCTTAATGATTGACGCATTTCTTAAAGCTTAGTAGAGTTAATTTTAGGAAAGTTCTCTAGACTAGATTCCCTTCTATGTTCCACATTCTTTTTTGTATTTAAGTTTCCCCTTTTTGGTCTAAGTTATAATTTAGCAAGTTTTTCACAAAGTCATAATAAATTTTTTGGATAAGTTCTTTCTCATTTAATTTATAAATTCGATTTTTTTTCATCCCCCCCTTTATTAATTGATTAATTAGTTTTAGTCCTTATACCCCCCAATTATACCTATGCTGTAAATTCAATTAGGCTTTGAAAATTTGTTTTTAAGGGAAATTTGATAATTATTAAATTTTAGACTTACAACATTTATTTTCAAGGCTGATCAGGACAAATGAGACATTGTTTTCTAGGTACCTAGGTTCATTGACTCACCAGTTTTAAAAAATTGCGATGTGCCCTTAAAGACGCACTACGTGCTCCAAGGGTTCCACTCACCTTCATTCTTGTTTTTTTTTATGCAATGTGCCCTTCAAGATGCACTACGTGCTCCAAGGGTGCCACTCTCCTTTTGACTGATTTTGGTAGACGTCAAGCCCTTGGAGTCAATAATCTGTTAAGTGACCTTGTGGGAGACTAAATGCCTCTAAAGAATAAGGACCCTGCCTTATTGCGCACCCCTTAGAATCTTTGTGAGTGACTGTCTCAGTCTGCCCTCACGACATCGTGGATCTCTCGAACTAGGTAATCGTTAACCTATAGTTCGAGCCACGACGAGAGTGCTAGTAGGTTGTGGCAGTGATTCTATCACACCTCTCCCTCAATACCTCTGGTTGTCATGCATGACCCCTTTAATCAAAATTCTTGTCTAATTAGCAAGCTATCATGAGCTTGCATCCATCAACGAACATGTCAGTGATCCAAAAACAACATCATGATATACCAGTCATATGTCACATATGTAATAAAAAAAATACACAAACCATAAAAAGTCCACTCCCTGACTCAATTTGGAATCCAAGGAGTTCCATCGATGCTATCGACATTCCCAACCTGACAAGAGTCTTTCACACTCAGGAGAAACCAGTCAATATCACCTGTCGACACATATCCAATCAAATAATATATCATCATAACCACAACATCATGATAATCCATAAGCGAAACAATCAATCATATAATGAACCGGATCACTTGCACACAAGTGTCCTGAAAGAATAATTCACATCATGTGCGCACAAGAGAGGGATGTTACATACACCCCTTCTTGTTTAAAACTCTGTCCCTAAGTTTCATAGTATACAAGTGAAGAAATGAAGTATCTAACAATATCTAATGTCTAACTATAAAAAATGGAAACTACGGACACATATCATATGTGTCCTCACAGGTAGCTGAGTGTGGACTATAATTGTCCTACCAGACCTTGACCTGATCGATAGTTCGACGGTCCAGGAAGCGGATAGACTCCTCCATGAGCACACCCTCACCCAACATCCACCAAGAACTCAATCAATCTCATGCGTAGGATCACTGATATAAAGTCACACACATATATAAGATAAACATCGTGCAACGCCTCTAAGAATGAGGCATGACTAGCCGTTAGGCCCTTCATAATTATGGTCGACGCGATGCGCATAGGGAAACCCTTATGTCGATCCTGTGCTTATTCCAACTCCTTTCGTATCATTTGCATTTTTTCTTTCAATTCTTGGATCACTTCTAGTCCTACTAGGACCCCATCCTAGATTTGATCCCAACTCAAAGGCGTCTGAAACGTTCTCCCTTAAAGAAACTCACACGGCACCATCTTAATGGCGCTTTGGTAGTTGTTGTTGTAAGCCAACTCTACCAGTGGCAAGAACTATTCCCAAAATTTCTGTTGGTCCAACACATGCATACACAACACAACCTTCAAAGTTAGGTTCGTTCATTTTGTCTTCCCGTCTACCTCCGAGTGATACACGATACTAAGGTTAGTGGGGTTTCTAAGGCCTCTTTGAAACGAGTCCAAAATCGTCCTGTAAACACCGATCCTCGATAGGATATGATCCTTTCATACGTTCGATAGTATAAATATCTCGTTGATATAAACTCTAGCTATACAGGGTGCCTGATGCGTCATACGCATAGGGTCGAAATGTGAACTCTTCATCAAAGTGTCAACTATCATGAAAATTCGAGTAGTGCCTCCTTTCCATCAACATAAATTTCCCCAATGAATTCCATCGAAATGACCTCCCATTTCTATTCTGGAATAGCATGTGGCCGTAACAATCCTTCCATATGTCTATATTTAGCCTTCACCTTTTGACCTTCTAGACATTGTGCCATGCAGTCGACGATGTTCGTCTTTATCCCTTCTAGAAGAATAAGGGCTTAAGGTTTTTCCTCATCTTCATGACTCCTAGATGAACCATGTACACTTCTCTATGAGCTTCGCATAAGATCAAAACTTCTCAATTTGTCAGTGGGATGTAAGTAAATACAGTTATTATATCTCAAAGATCCATCATTTTCCACAATATATCCCTCAATTTTGGTACCAACATGGTGTCTTAACCGAAAAATTCCTTACCCTCTTTATACCAGTCAGCGTCGTGTTGTAGTTAGAATATTTTCACATAGATTTGTTTGAAGAGGTATCACTGAAAATATGTTTGGTCTTCGACTCAAAGCATCTCCAACTCAGTTCGTTGTTCCTTTTAATAGGAAATATCAAAATCATAATCGATAAGAAGTTATGACCAATGCCTTTGTCATGCGTTCAAGTCATTTTGCGTAAAAACGTGTTGTAAACCATAATGTTGCATTTTTTGGTCGAATTTCCATCCAATCAGGTAGTGTCTCCACACTCTCAGGGAACACACGATCACTAACAACTCCAAATCGTGCGTCACATAGTTCTCCTCATTCTTTCTTAACTTCCTCGAGATGTTATCGATCACTCAACCGTCTTGCCTCAGGACTCCATCTAAGCCTTCCTTGGATGCGTCAGTGCATACCCAGAATCCCTTGTCCACACTAGGGACTTTTAGTAATGGCGTTATCATCAACAACTCCTTGAGCCTTCAAAATTCTTTCGCGCATTTCTCGGTCCACACAAACTTCTTGTTCTTCTTCTGCAATTTCCTAATCGAATTTTCTATCTTCGAAGAACCCTCGACAAACTATTGATAATATCCCGCTAAACCCATGAATCTATGCACTCCTAGGACATTCGTCAGCACAGGCCACTCCACAATATCCTCTACCTTCGCTGGATCCACAGTGATTCCTACGCTAGAGATAATGTGCCCTAAGCAATGAATCCTTGATAGATTTTCGACTGCTTCTCATAATTTGTTCTCTCGCAACACTATAATACCATGCGAAAAAGTTCGTCCTGATCTTCCGTCATCAGAGAAAATATCAAAATGTCGTCAAAGAATACTCGATGGTAGTCAAGCAAAGTCTCCATGACCCATCCTTCTTCCCTATGAAATTAACAGGAGCACTCCAAGGTGATACACTTGGATGTATAAGTCCTAGGTCTAGAAACTCCTTCAGTTTCACTTTCGACTCCTATAACTCAGGGGTCAACATCCAATAAGGCTTTCTTACCATCAGTTCAGTTTCAGGTTTTAGGTCAATGGTAAATTCCATCTTGGCTTTGAGCGATACACCTGGTAATTCTTATAGGAATCACATACACAAACTCTCGTACCACCAGAAGGTCTTCTAATCCTTCCTCCATGCCCTTGACGTTCAACACTAAGTATGCATATAACTTTCATCCTTGCACATGCTCTCCTGTAGCTATAGGGAAGAAATAAACCTCAAGGATACTCCCTATTTTCTTCCTACAATCACACTTCTTTGTCCTTCATCGTCAGTCCAACTCAACCGCCTCATATTACCATTGAGTATCACATCATGCGATTCCCACCAGTCCATATTGATCATGTCGTCATAAGATATTAATATTGTGATGTAGGTCGAAATTTGTTACACTATCCCCAGGTTAAAACGACAATTCATACCCCTTCCTCCAACCATCTGGTTGGTACCTGAAGCGACATCGACAAATATAAACTCATCCTTTTGAATGTCCTTACCTAAATCCCTTTAGTGTGGTACTAGAATTAGAGCTCTTTGTAGAACCAGGGTCTAACAAATACTAAAAGTTTGATTGGTGATGGCACCTGATGCCTCGAGCAAACTGGAATGGTGATCGGCCTGGAGGTTATTTACCACAGTCATGAATCCTATGGGCATTTCCCATCTCCACCATGGTAGTGAGTCTTATTGACTCGACCGCTTTGGCCCTTTCAACCAAACAGTCTTGTTGGTAAGGTGACTCTCCACATGTCCATCACCCAGCTCTGGTCCAATATTCCTGGCCCTAGAATAGAAGTTGTTGGCCCACTAGCCTAAGATCCTGGTTTGTTTTGTTGACCAACCTAAATGACGACTGCTAGCACTGTTGCTTCATATGCAGTGGTCCCCTGTAGGGAGCCCTATGCTGAGGAACCCATCGTCAAGGTTTCATGAAAAAGGGTCCTATAGATGTATCTTGATACCAAGAGGTCAAGTCTGGATGACGTCTGATGTTACTGTGTACCAGATGTTGTCAGTCCAGATGGTCTTGTAAGAGCCCAGCCCGGACTCCCTCGGTCAAATCTTCCTTATCGAAGAGGCCTATTGGATTGCATCGTGCAACGTTCGAGGCAGTTAGATCCTCACCTTCACACGAAAGCTGGAGTTAAGGTCGATCATGAACTTGTTGATCTCCAGCTTCTTCGTGTTTAGATGCAGGGCATACCAAAGTAGCTCCATAAATCAGGTCTTACCATACGACCATCTTGTCATATGGCGTTGGACTCATTGAGCTAGCGTTCAATGAGTTCCTATGACCTTTACTTCTCTCGAAACTATTCCACGAACCATTCTCATGACATGGCTTCAACAACCATGTTTTAGCTGAGGTAGGAGCGTCTTCCACCATAGAAAAGTGCTCCCCTTTAGCTGAAGACCGCCATGCAGACCTTCGTGCTGGAGGTCATAACCACAAAGTGTGAAGCACATTTCCTAGATCTACAGCCATGCCTCAATGGATGAGTCGTTGTGGCACTCGTGGACTTGAGAACCTAACCATATTGAGTTTTCCGTGAACGCTACTAGTTAGGATGGGGTGCGTTGTGGAA
Source organism: Picea glauca (assembly GCA_000966675.3). Classification (NCBI taxonomy): domain Eukaryota; kingdom Viridiplantae; phylum Streptophyta; class Pinopsida; order Pinales; family Pinaceae; genus Picea; species Picea glauca. Next base: position 795,334 of record JZKD02S1522747.1, read on the forward strand.
CCTCATGGGTACAAGTGCCCTAGCCTCATCTCAATACAGATGGTTAATCAAGTCCTTTGAAAATACCTAGAAGGACCTTGTCAGACCATTCACATCCCTTACAACAATCAAATCCTACCCAAGGACTTGTTATTCCCCTTGGGGTTAGACTCCTATTGAGCGGGCGCTTCTGGAGGCATCGCACCTCCTTCCTCAGCACCATGTTGTGAATTTCAGCGGAGTCCCCTAAGCATGATTACCACATGGGCAGGTTAATATTTTAATTAACACTAATTATTAATCAAGAGCTTAATTCAGTGGAAGGCGTGGCTATCCACAGTTGTAGGGTTGAACCTGCTTTGATACCACCTATAACGACCCCGACATTACGACAACCAAGCGACGTACAATAGGTCAAATTTTATTTTTTTCTTTTAGAGCTGTGATTGGAAAATTAAAACATCATAAAAATAGTCGACACATCAATCACATATTAATAGAAGAACAATTGAGCAATAATAATCCAATGCAACACAGTTACGACACCTCGTCACCATGAACCATGACACGTGCCTCGATGTACTAACAATCATCCATACCATCAGTCCATCAATCCTAATATCATTAATCATGGTGCAAGGGTAACCAACAACCATTCATTATATTGACTTTTCACTATGCGTAGGAAGTAAAATCTAACATTATGCAATACATCATTCAATAAATAAACATTGTGCAATAGTACAATAATTACCAAACCATCCATACCTTGCATTATTCATGCACAATTAATCAACTTTATTTTAAATCTAGGGCGCAAGATCAAATGTCTACTTTACAAAAAGGAGTGTGATTATTCCAATTACTAGATAACCAACTTGCATGCTAACAAGGTGCGTGCATAATTCGATTAATGAATTAGTCATAAACAACATCACTGCATCGCATGCAAGTAGTCCCAACAATCATTCTTACTTTAAAATCGTTGTGCGTGAGTGTAAAACAACTACATAACTAATCATGTCAACATTAAATCACTGACGCAAGACTTATCCTTAACTTTATTTTCATGGCTCGACAGTCATCTAGTTATCATTAAAATCATACTTCAACACCACAATCAAGGTGCATGAATATCCATTAACGCAATTACAACATACATTGCCTCAAATAATGGCATAGGAGAATACCATTAAGAAACAATCATCCATCAGTAATATTAAGGGCACATAGTAATCAAATCCTAATCCATTCATAGGTCCATCAAAAACAATTTAATGGCGCTTGAAATAACTATTAATCAATGCTTTACATTGTAATTTAATTCGAGAAAGATGTCTAAGTCTACTGACTATTCATTACATTATCCTTGAAATGCGTGCAAGAAGTCTAACCACTTAACTAGTCATACATCATCAATTATCTTCAAGCACGTGTAGTCTAATGACTCAACAACATTCCTTACATCACAATGTCATTGCACACAAAAGGTCAAAAATAAAAACAAGCATACACTTCAGTAATATTTCCAGTGCGCAAGAGGGATCCATCTACTTAGCCAACCATCCTACAAGTTAATTTTGTGGTGCGAGTGATCAACTTAACCATTAATATTCAATGTGAAGTCGTCCACTAACACTTAATCATCTGAAAATGATAAATATAGCTAACATGAAAGTTACACATCAAGACCAAGGATGTAAGCAAGAAGAATTGATTTACATCAACCTCATAATTAAGTACATGTCCTTCTCCTATACAGAGACATAAGTATAATTGATTAATCTGATAATATCAACTTGAATGGAAGTTACACAACCCTTATCCCACCAAGGTTTATTATTCTAATTTCACATTAATCGAATAATCTAAAAAAGGAGATAATCATGAAGGATACTAACAACATCTAACATCCATAATATTTTAATGATGAGTTGAACTTACTCTCAATTCAGAAGCAATTGATTTCAAAAAATTTAGTTAATGGATTAACAAATAAAGGAAATAATTAACATTCTGGTGTTCGTATACATCTAAGGATTGTTTTAAAATCCAATTAACCCAGTATCCAAATTTCAACGCTGCTTATTCAACTGGTTTTTACGAGAAGTAAACATTACATCGAATAACAAAAATTATAATTAAAGATACAGACTCTAGGACACCCAGGCAGATAGATCCTTACTCTAATGATGAAGGAAAACATAGAAATCACTGGGTAGTATGGCGTGATGTGGGGCAGAGTACATTGAGCGAGATGGATGCCTAGGTGAGCCCTAAATTGGTCAAGGGAGGGGAAAGGAGGGGGCACCCACTTGCACAGAGCTTAATTGAATGATTAATAAACCTTGAGGTTGAACAAAAAGGAAAATATTAATCCACCATTAATAACAATAAATTCAAAATCGTTTACCCCGATGCCTCGCTTATTAGAAGGCAAGAATCATGGAGTTGGACAGCCGGACGGAGGGAGGAATCCCACCATCCTGCAGCTTGCCTTAAAAGATAGACCTCAGAGTATGGGGAGTGGAATTTTGCATAGAAGGAGTGGTAATAATAGCACTGGCCAAGGGAAATAAATAGTTGCTCAATGAAGGAAAAATCGTTGAGACAAAGGGCCAACGAAATGTAGAGAAGGTGGATGCTGGAATGGAACAAATCACGGAGCAACGAAGAAGGGTTACACTGTGATTTTGGTGAGGGATATTGTTGGGCGAATTAACAAATGAGAGATACATTACTATTATATTACTGAATACTTGATATACAATACATTTGTGACTCATTATATAGAGCTCACTGATAGTTATCAGATCTAACTTATTCCAAATATATGATGAGAGGTTGAGCAAATATCTCAACCATAAACATGAATCTAGGATCTCATAAATCCAACTCTCTAACAAAATCCTAATAATAAGATCACACAACTCACGTAGAGATTGACTCTACTTCTTAATACATCATATTAGATAAGTAGGAATTATATATTCCAACACTCTCCCTTAATGACTACTTATCTAAATATCTTTGTGGTCATATCTTCATCACTGTCATGGCTTCAATTTTTCACTTGAGCTTGCTTGACTATGGGCTTCATCCTTGAACTTTCTTTGCTTCGTCTTGTACCTTCTACCTGTATATAATTATTGATGTCCATATAAAACACAATCCATCTACCGGAATACATGGGTCATCTTCCACTGTAACCACTAGTTCTCTAGGAATTGTTTTCAACTACATGGTTCATCAATGTTAAACTCTCCCTTAAACGTAACTTGGTCCCTCACACTTTAAGACTCGCAACTTGGTCTCACACTTTGAGATTCTTCATCTCACATTCCCCCCCTTAAATGAAGATCCAAATTCTCCAATTCAACATCAAGTTAGCATACAAGTACACCTGCCACCCTCGTACCTACCCTAGTGGTTAATTCCACAACTTGATGCAACAACCTCTCTGCCTATGAGAGAGTATCACATCCTATGATCACATGTGCTTATGCACGACAACATGTATGCCTGTTTATGCCTTACTAACAAGGATTACAACAAACCTAGGGAATTTAGCTTGCCTATGGCTAAGCATTACAATTTGTACCATAACCTGGGGTGTCAGGTACAACCGATCATGCACCCTCTACAACAATTCAATCAGGTACATAAAATATCAACAATACTCTCACCAATCATATGCCTAATATTACAAGCCCATTACATATGTCCATTTACATCTCATCATCATTCTTGACCAAGACACACATATAACCACTTCACACAACTTGAATAAAATAAATACTCACAACTTCAAACAAAAAAATATCACTCACAACTCAATCTCACTTTTGTGACTTGATTTGGAGGATGTGTGAGTCTGACGGAATGAACATGTACACCTCACTTCATTTCATTATAACACCTCCATGTAATGATGCCTTTGTCCTTTCTGCATCCTTAGCAAACAATGACAGCATCCTCCGGGACAACGCACAACCGAGACTCTCTTCGTTTTTGACTGGCGACTCTTCAAAACACAGTTTCCTGGTTTCAATACACTTCATGGTAACAAAGAGTTCTACAAACAACAACAACAACAAACAACTTCTACTTCTCAACAATGAAGAGTTATCTCACGCTCTCCTCTGCACCAACAAGGCAGCTTCCTTTTGCTGAGCGCTCCTTCACAACAACCAACACGAGCATCTACAACAAACAATGGCAGTAGATCACTCAAAACGACCACACTGCGTCGCTATCATATTGCACAATGCCTCTTTTCATTCTCAAATCATCACACATAGCATCAGCAAGATATAGCGCAGGATTCGACTGGGCGACCTTGTTGAATTTAACACATACAACCATATGTGAACACAAAGCGTCCTCCATGGGTACTCCCCGACCCATCCTACATCGTTCTTCCTTGATAGCTTTTGTGCAAAGGACACAAATCCAGTGCCCACAGAAGAGATCTCTCATCCTATTAATGTAGCTCGCTGTGCATTCTTCAGACATTCCGCAGCACTCGCATTGCACTTTCTCTACTTTCAAACTCGCTACTGCATGTAGATTCAAGTCCGAATTCATGGAGCTTCGGCTCAATTCTACAGAAACATCAGATACTGTTCTATTTATGTGCCCCTCGAAGGATCGCCTGGAGATCATGCAAACCCCATTCTTCCCAGTAGGTACAACGGGTTTCGATCCTTCGACCTTATGTAGTGATGGACTGTCTGGATTCAATACTAACGAACCAATTCTTGAGGAAATCGCATCTAGTGCCATGATTCTATCTCAAGCTTCAGATTGATGCAACAACAATTTCTCTCTAACAGTCTCAAAACAACAGAAATGTGAGACTAAGCTCACAACACACCTCCACCGTCGTAGTTCTGACCACGCCTCTAGCAGGCTGCTCGATAGGAAATTACCTCACAATTTGGGTGGAATTCATCCTAATGCAACCTCTGTATTTTTCAGTTGTCCTTCACTGCTCAACAACAGTGGCTCTGTCCATCCACATGCCTGTCCACACATAATGAGATATAGGCATAAGCACTCCAATAAGCACGATCTCCTCCACTCGGACGTGATACCATCCATCGAAACCTCCAGGTATAGCAATGAACCAGAGGAAATATCCATGCAGGGAGATGGTCGGCTCAACAAATATAGGTTACAACAATCGCTCCACACAGGGACATCGATGCCATAAGACAACAAATCGCTCCAAATGATATAGTCGGCCCTTTCACAGTCGATCTTTTCATACCGTGAGATGCATAGCTCCTAAACGCGCCCTCAGATCGTTGACACCTCCACGCTATCAACAACAATCGATTTCCATGGTGTCCTTCAGAACAAACATCAATCTCAGTCTCTCCACAGCGCAGCTAACTTTCTTCGCGGCGTCTGGCTTTCAAAATTTCTACAATCAACCCAACAGATCTACTCTCCTATGCTAACGATTAACACACAACATTCTCTCTCTCATGATCCAGTCCCTCTCGTGAGAGAGCTAGGCCTGTCCAAGCTCTGATACCAAATTAACAAATGAGAGAGACATTACTATTAGATTACTGAATACTTGATATACAATAMATTTGTGACTCATTATATAGAGCTCAATGATAATTATCAGATCTAACTGATTCCAAATATAGGATGAGAGGTTGAGCAATATCTCAACCATAAACACGAATCTAGGATCTCATAAATCCAACTCCCTAACAAACTCCTAATAATAAGATCACACAAATCACATAGAGATTGACTCTACTTCTTAATAAATCATATTAGATATATTCCAATAGGGCACTCCAAAAACATGCAAAGAGTAAGAAACTAATTCGTCAGGCACAAGGTGAGCAAGGGGTTGGGAACAGGCCTCCCAAAAGCTGAGGTATCAAGGGCATATTTGTTGTGCATAGCCGGAAAAACGCAAGGCACCAGAAATAGATTTTGTGAGTGAGACGAGACCCAAAACGTAGAGCAATCATAGGTTGATTCACAAAAGAAACAATTTCAATGAAGGAAAAAACATAATGAAACGTTGAATGAAAGGGAAAAGTATACACATATATCAATGGATCCAAAAACACAAGAGGAAGATTCCTTTTGTTTTGCTGAGGAGAATTAAGATCCAAGGATGAGCGAAATTCATAAGATCGTAGAGTAGCAAAGGATTACACACAAGGAATACACACAGGGGTCTGGATGTAAGGGTTGTTGGGATGTTCCTTCCTCCAACGCAAGGAAAAACTTCATCAAAGAATGCAGAGGAAAGAAAAAAAAACGTGGAGGCTGCAAGCTCCAGTGTTGGGCGATTTTTTTTCTTAGAACACTAGGTTAAGTTGCATCAAGAAGCAACAAATACAAGGAAAACTAAGAGAAGCAAGAAAAAAATGAAACAATGAGTGGACCATTGGAAGGAGGACTAACACATTTTTCAAAACTAGAAGAGAATTTCAAGTGGCAACAAGTCCAGAGACTCCTTATTTACACACATATCCTTTAAATTTTCAATCCAACAGAAATAAATGACTCTTTCGACATTGATTCATGGAGACTAAACATATATAATTTTTACCGATTAAATTATGACTCAAGGAGAATACGACACAACACAGTATACATCATCCCTGGTTATTCATCTATCTTTTGGAACACATTCGACGATGATGTTGGACATCTATCCACACAAAATGCATTGCATCTTACTGAATAAATTTTGAAACTTACCACACTAAGGATATAGTTTTGTTTTTCATAAAAGACTACATTTCATTCATATCACTAAATTAAGTTGTTGGAATGTATAAAATTTCATATGAAATTAACTATGTTCTCTTCATGCCAAAAATTAACGAATAATTCTCTAAACAATACAATAACTAAATATCGTAACTATTGTTCTGGCGATGACACAGACTGATATTTCCAA
>JZKD02S1522747.1:820285-832299 GCA_000966675.3 Picea glauca
ATTGTGTTTTGATACATGTTTGATGTCTTGAAATGATATTTTAAGTATTGAACTTATTGGAGAAGATTATTCATTGAGTAGTTTGTTGTTTCCCTCTATTTTCTATTATTTCATTGGTCTGTCATTAGTGTGCCATCAGCCAAGGAGGGCCCTCATCTATATCATTCTTCCAAGGCCACCACCTCTAATCAAGGCAAACAAGTAGAAGCCCCTCCCAAGACAAATCCAAATAAAGGTATGTCATCTAAAATCCAGTCATCTCCACTATCAAAACCTCTTTCCCCTGAAACAAAGGAAGTTGATAAGCCACCAACCCCTTTCATCTTGGAACATGAGCTGAGAAAAATCAAGATTCTTGTCCCTTTGACAGAATTGTTGAAAAATGAACCTTTCAAGAAATCCATCATGAAATTTCTGCAACCTACTCCTTCTAGTGTATCTTCTGATGTCATTAGTCTACAGGATGAAAACCTAGCCATTACTGTGGGTCCACACATTGAGGATGGTTATGATTCTTCTACTCCTTTCTATATATCTCTGAATGTCCATGATAAGATCCTTCACAACTTTCTTATGGACTCAAGAGCCTCTCACAATGTCATGCCAAAAGTTTTTATGGAAGAAATAGGTCTGGATATTACCAAGCCTTACCAAGACCTATACTCCTTTGATTCTAAGAAAGTAAAATTTCTGGGATTGATGAAGGATATGGTGGTTTCTCTAGCACAATTACCCATGAAGAGTGTAGTGATGGACATTGTGGTGGCCAACATCCCCCCAAAGTTTGGCATGCTATTATCCAGAACTTGGGCTAAGAAGGTTGGAGGATCATTGCAAATGTACCTCACATATGCCGCCATTACTGTTTTTGGTGGTGAGCATAGGAGGCTATAGAGAGAGGTAAGGTTATCCTACATAGTCAGTGATCATCAGAACCTAATAAATCACCCCATTTATGCTGTTGAGGATGGAATTGGTTCATCTATTTTTCATTTAAATGATGATGAACCTGAAATATATGTCAGCCAACACAGAGATCAGCTAATGACTAGTAAAAAAAACAAGGTGTGGAAGATGTATTTCGATGGGTCTTCATCAAAAGAAGGATATGGTGCAGGTATTATCCCGATTTCCCCTTCAGAAGAAGTTATAATCCTCTCTTATAAGATAGAGTTTGAGACTACTAACAATATAGCTCAATATCAAGCTCTGGTATTGGGATTGAGGGCTGCCAAAGACTTGGCTATTGATTGTTTAGCAGTTTTTGATGATTCTGAGTTGGTCATCAATCAAGTGAGGAATATCTATCAAGCTAAGCAACAGAGGCTCAAGCAATACATGAACGAGGTATGGGACCTGATCGATAATTTCTTTCTAGCATTTAACCTATCTTTCATTCCTAGAGAACATAATCAAAAAGTTGATTCTCTGGCCTTAGTTGCCAGCACGTTCAAGCCTCCCATTGGCCCAAATATTAAATATCAGGTGGAAATCAGACATAGAACAACCATACCAGACAACATAAAGAACTGACAAGTCTTCAGTGATAATTTAGAGTTGCAGAGATTTTTTCACATCATTGATGAATTCTCCGATATCTCAATTGATCAAGGAAGTCAAGAAGATGAAAATGATAAATTAGAAGATCAAAAATCTTCTCATCTGCTGAAGACAGTGGTTGCTCATGATATTGTGGAGCTGAAAACCAATCACATTCCAATAGGACTAGTACCATTGGAAATATTGTTCGAAAACAATGATGTTTACAAAGGAACTACCATGAAGAATCAAGAACAAGAGGTGACAGAATGAAATATTGGGACCATTGAGAATCCCAATATCATCAAGTTGTCCAAAGCATTGGTTGCAGAACAAAAAGATAGGTATGTCAGTCTCATTAAAAAGTTTGTTGATACATTTGCATGGTCCTATGAAGATTTGAAGACATTTGACACTGACATCATCCAGCACAAGACCCCTCTAAAAACTGGCTCCAAGCCATTCAGATAGAAGATTAGACAATTTAATCCCATGTTAATATCCATAATTGGGAAAGAGATAAAAAGAATGTTGTATGCCAAGATTATTGTACCATTGAGGTATTCAAACTAGGTGGCCAACTTAGTACCTATAAGGAAGAAGAGTGAGGAGATATGCTTATGTGTTGATTTCAAAAATCTAAACAAGTGTTATTTGAAGGACAATTATCCCCTCCCCAAGATGGATCATACTTTACAGAGGGTCGTAGGTGCACACATAATTTCCTTGTTCGATGGATACTCTGGTTATAACCAGATAGCAGTTTGTGAGGAAGATAAAGAAAAGACAACATTCACCACCCCATGGGGAACATTCATGTATGACAAGATCCCCTTTGGGCTCATGAATGCAGGGGCCACTTTTCAGAGGGCCATGGACATAGCTTTTGTGGGGGAGAAAGACAAATTTATGGTCATATATCTAGATGACATTACCATTTTTCCCAAGTCCGATGAGGAGCATTTGGAGCATTTGGAGCAGGTTTTCAAGAAATGCAGGAGGTATAGGATATCTCTCAATCCTAGGAAGTCTCTCTTTTCCATGCCATAAGGGAAGATCCCGGGCCATATCATATCATCCGGAGGCATAAAAATTGATCCAAAGAGGGTTTGTGCCATTCAACAAATTGAGATTCCTAGAAATAAAAAGGTTGTCCAGTCTTTTATTGGTAAGATAAACTTCCTCAGGTGCTTTGTGCCTAATTTTGATGAAATTTTGAGGCCTATTACTAACATGTTGAAGAAAGATGTTTTGATAAAATGGTCTTTGGAGGAGAAATCGTATTTCCAAACAATCAAGAAATCTTTAGTTGAAGCACCTGTATTGGCCAACCTTGACTATACCAAAGATTTCTTCATCTTTTCCTTTTCCTCAGATGAAACAATTGTTGTTGTACTGCTGAAGAAAAATGAAGAAGGGCATGAGTAACCCATATCCTTTTTCAACAGAGCCCTCTGAGATGCTGAGCTCAAGTATGATATATTAGAGAAACATGCTTATGCAATGGTCAAAGCACTCAATCCCTTTAGGATTTATGTGCTACAATCTAGCATACCATCCTTTGTTCCTAGAAGCAGTGTCAAAGAGATTCTGGTCCACCCAGACAACAAAGGGAAAAGAGGAAGATGGATTCTCAAACAGTTGGAGTATGACTTGCACATAAAGCCCACCAAGTTGATCAAGGGGAAAGGTATGGCCAAATTTCTATCATAATCAAACTACAAGGTGTTAGAATTGCATCAAACTTTTACCCAATCAGATGCACCCATCATACAACTTGGACAAGACAGCTTACAGGTATTTGAAAACTACTCCTCTTCGACTTGCTATAAAAAAATCATCTGTTTTCTGTAGCATTTCGAATGCCCCCTAGATGTGAAGAAGATGAAGGCCAAGTCTCTTAAATTGAAAGATATCAAATTCTGCATCTCGAACCCGAACATGTATTGGATAGATCTTGTTGGCACCATGTTAAGATTCCTTGATGAAAATGAATCTAAAAAAATCACGACAGAGATGCACAGAGGAGCGTGCGGCGGGCACCAGCATTGGAAGGCCACAATGCTCAAGATCCCAAGGGAAGGATATTACTGGCCCACCCTTTTCTCTAATGTCTTTTCCACTGTTAGAGCATGCAATGAATTCCATATGTTTGTAGGGAAGCAAAATTTACTATCACTACCCCTAAAACCTATCAATGGCAGTAGTTTGTTTCATCAATGGGGGTTAGAATTCATAGGAGAAATAAATCCACCCTCTAGTGGACAACACAAGTGGATCCTCACTGCCACCGACTACTTCACCAAATGAATTGAGGTTGTGTCCACCAGGAATTCCACTGATAAGGTAATCATGAATTTCCTGGAAACTAATATTTTTTCGAGATCTGGTTGCCCCAGTAAGCTTGTGATAGACAATTCCCAAGCATTCAAGTCCAAAGCCATGATTGACTTATGTGGAAGTCACAACATTTCTTTGACACATTAGACACCCTATTACCCTTAGGGAAATGGCTTGGCAGAATCATCAAACAAGACTCTCATCAGGATCATTAAAAATTTGTTGACTAAAATCAAGAAATCCTGGGACTCTAAACTCAAATACACCTTATGGGTTGATAGGATCAACACTAAGAAGTCTCTAGGAACCTCACCATTCCATTTTGTTTATGGAATAGGTGCTATTTTTCCTACTCAACTCGGTATACTAGTCCTGAAATTCTTGCAGGAGGATATTGAGGATCCCGATGACATCCAACGGAGGATCTTACAGATTATAGAAGTTCAATAGAGAAGAGAGGAACTTGATCAGAGAATAGAGGCATACCAAAGAAAGATCAAATCAGCCTTTGATAAGAAAACCAAGAAGGATATTTTTCAAGAAGGTGACCTAGTTTTGAGGTGGGATGCCAGAAGGGATGACAAGTCCAAGCATGGTAAATTCGACAACCTCTAGTTTGGCCCTTTTAAGGTGGCTGAAGTTGTGAAAAACAACACATTCATTCTGCACAATCTGGATGATACAAAGATCTTTGGGGGCCTAGTAAATGGGTGCTTCTTGAAACACTATTTTGTTTAAGAATGGGGGGAGGTCCCTCTTGTGCCATAGACACTCCTTTTATTATTGTTTTTTATTAGTTATTTGCGTGAATAAAGATTCCATATCCCAATAAGGCATTGGGGTGCAGTTTCATATTTTAATTCAATAAAATGCATGGCTGAAGGACAATAACATATACATAGGGCTGAAAAACATAAACGAGGGTAAGTGATGAAAGGTAAGAGTAGTTATCTAATCTCAAGACACTGATCTATAGTTCTTGGAACCTCACAGGGATGAGTTATCCCTAGTTGGAGCCAATGTTGTAACCTAGTTCTGCATCCCCCACCTCTCCTCTCTTTTTCCTTATACCTTCATAAATTTTTACTTTTTTTCGTTGGTTAAGTCGTTTTCCCATCACTGAGTGACTTGGTTCTTGTTGTATTCTTTCATGTTTGAGTCTTTGCACATTTCATTTTCTGTCTTTCTTGAAGGATGAAATATACGTCGTATTTGGTTCGAATTACTTGTCCTCACATTTTCTGTGGATTGATATCACAACAGGTCGACCAAGAATTTTCATAGGCATAGGAAAGGCCCGTAGACAAACGCAACGATCTAGAGCAATCGATTTCAGACTTAGATTGTCAAAACGAACAAGATAAATTTCAATGGTAAAGATCCATCAGCCGATCAGATCAACGACTCTCGTCCATTTACAGGTGCAAAATCGTGTTGGTTTTAACATCACCACTTCGAGAAATTTTCATACTTGACTAGCCAAAGTCCCGAAGTGCCGAGATGCGAATTCTCGAAGTGTCAAGAGGAGATATGGACCATCAGATCTAGGAAGGCCATAGACTGTTGATATGACACGTCAAAGTTCGGGGATCAGGAGATTCAAGAGTGACTCATATCAAAACAACTGAAACACGAAGTCGTGAAGCGCCTTTTAGACAAGACATTGGTTAGGTCGAAGTAAATCAGGATCGTTCATCAGCAATGACACTTGGTACTCATTAATCATGACACGTGGCACACTCATCGGTCATGAAACATGTCACTCAATCCAGGTTATTTGATTGTGACATTCACTCATTTCAACGTGACATTTGTCACCCTTATTTCCATGACACATCAACAACCGTGACATTATGTGACGTCAGGTCACTACATCACTTCGCAGCCACATCACTCGAGGATTTTACTCTGGGAGATTTTCATGTTTCAAATTCCAACTTCCAAAACCCGAGGGTCCGAAGTGAATTTGGGCCATTGATCCCTAGTCAACGGGAATCGTAGATCCTTGCAGTAGGTAAATATCACCCGAATCATAGATCCTCATCGTATCGACGATCACACTTCCTTACGGGGACGTAAAATACTCGAGCGTTAATTTTCCTAAGCAGTCCTGCAATTGGAACCATGGTATTTTTGGAAAGGTATGTGGCAGCTTGTGGTGGATTATGGGCCCAAAGGTGGTATGGATCCAAACCACCCTCAACAGCTCCCACAATCACATGCTTGAATTGCATCAAATCACCGCCCCCTCTCGCCTTTCACCACCTGTTCTCCACTCACTTCCCAACCTATCTACTTCTCGTCTCCCTATGCACCACCTGTATCCTTCACTACACATTGTCAAATACATACTCTTGATACCTCCATCATATTCACACCCCCTCTCACTTCGACATCTGTCTTCACATGTCATCTATCCTCGTGTCCATTCATCCCATCTTCCAATTGGATGCTCACCCCCATGTCTCCCCTCATGCCCGATGGGTCGACAACCATTCCATTGAATATCTTTTAGAGGTACAAATGGAATCTAACGAGGTCAACACAGAGTGCACTTGGCTTCCTAAATATCAGGCATAGACATAGAGTTAAGTCTCAGTCACAGGTCGACGTAGATTAGTTTCAGAAATACTTCAACAAACTCTACTCATGCAACTAGTTATCTCCATTGGCCTCCAAGAGCTCACATACATGTCGTCATTCAACACAGAGCTTTGCTCTGTTACTCTGAGGCCTATTTTCGGCCACTCAGTTCCTCTAGCATGTGCATCAGTTCTGTCACAAAGACATTAGTAGTTTAATTTGATTAAGTCCAACATTTTCTTAGATTAAATGCAAGAGTGGTCTTGTGTGTGTGATAAGAACCACTCTTGCTGATTAAGTCCAGTGTCTTAGTAAAGTTAATTATTTGATTTATGAACAGTTCCCTAAATTTAGGTCTCAGTCCCCTAAGGACGAGAGCCTCTGCAACTCTTTTAAATAGTTAGTTTTTGGATATTGTAAAGGTCATATTTTTTAAGGAAAGAATTGAAATACAAAATATTGGTTGGACCCGTTTTATGCATGGATTAAAGATCTCTACTTGGTGAACATACTCTTGATGACAGTGTTTCTTTCAACTATTCATGTGTTTTCATTCTTATCTTGAATACATTTTTTTATTTGTGCAACGTACATTTCATTTCCTTTCAGCTATTGTATGACTTGTTTTCACTGATATGCAACCTGTCAAACAACTAATCCTTTGGTGAAGATTTGTTTTCTGAAACTTGTGGGAGTTATTGTGTTTTGATACATGTTTGATGTCTTGAAATGATATTTTAAGTATTGAACTTCTTGCAACAGATTATTCATTGAGTAGTTTATTATTTCCCCCTATTTTCTATTATTTCATTGTTCTGTCATTAGTGTGCCATCGGCCAAGGAGGGCCCTGATCCATATCGTTCTGCCTACCCAACCTTTCCTTTGTATTGATAGAATAACCCTCTGACCAACCAACAAAAAGTTAAAAGAAGCAAACATTCTAAACTGATAGGTGGCCTATCTTTTTCATTTAGAAGTTAGGTGAAGACCTTAGGATCAACATGTGCATTGCAACTATTTCAAACATGATAGAAAGAGGCACAATGCAGGAAATATTGGGTCAACTTATTGAATTGGAAGAATATAGGATCATAGATGGTTTCCACCAAGAATTATAGAAAGCAAAAGATAAAGCTTGGAATGATAGATATATTAAGAAGAATAAATTTAAGAAAGGAGGTATGGTTCTCCTCTATGACAATAAATATTTACAACACCTAGGGAAGTTCAAGATGCATTGGCTAGGGATATATGAGATAAAGAATGTCACAAATGGAGGTGTTGTGCAGCTACATGATTTAACGAGAAAGGAGATTCACGGAATGGTGAATGGTAGTCAACTAAAACTTTATAGGGACAATTGACCTACTAACCTTCAATAGTTGCAGCACAAAAAGTAGACTTGTACATATTGTATATAGTAGTAGGTAAAAGAAGAAAAAGGAAGAAAAACATAGAAAAATGAGAAAAATATAAAAAGAAGTAGGAAGATGGATATGTGGTAGATAAATAGTTAATGGATAAAACACACAACAGACAGTAAATTGGTGCGACATAATTCAAAACCCTGCATGTGTGACAAAATTGACAAAATGAGAACACAATGCAATGGGACAAAGATTGACAGAGAAAAGAAAAAGGCGTTAAATGGAAAAGTGGGATTCGACAGAGAATTTATGACATGCCTTATAAAAGCAGGAAACTTGCAAGGTAAGCCTCATTATGACTTAGAGCATATGAGAGTTAAGGAGAGAAAGATGAAGCACAAGCAGGTATTTCCAAGGTGGTTAAGCAAGAATTCATAGCAATTCCATCGAGATCTAGTAGAATGACACCACCAAAAATCAAATCTCTGAGTAGAGTCCCAAGAAACACATGAAGAGATGTGAAGTCCATAGAGAAAGCAACTACAGAGGTAGAAAATCCTATTCATCCAGAAGGAATTATCAATGTGGATGTGATCCCATTGCCTGTTGAGGAACTAGTGATCCCAACACTTGTTGAGGAATAGGAGCCAATTGCAGAGAAAATGGAGGTGAATCCAAGGGCCAAAGGAAAAAACCCTATAGAAGAACATAACCCAACACAACATTTGGTTTTGGGAGTGCTGTAGCAGATGAACGAAGAATATGATAAAAAAATGAAAATAAATGAGCCTAGGGCACATGCCAAAGCAAGGAAACAACATGTCGCAGAGATAACGCTACAAACAAAAGAACATGTGCAAGTAGAATATGTTACTGGTGCACCATATTCCAATGTAGAGGTAGAAGAGGATGCACACTAGAAAGAAGGGTCATCCACCGTGATAGAAAAGAGGAAGGGGAAACAACCAATACGGATGTCACCACACAAGCAAGAAGAAGTCACAATATCACTCCCGCACATACCAAAAGGAGTGACAATCCTTCCTACCATCTTAGGATGTGTTTAAACTTGAGGTATGCATACCATGACATAGAATACAGAGATAAATTCCCTGAATTTGAGCCACGAGTATACATGGAGAGAATATGAATCAGTGCGTCAAGAGTTCCAATATTGAAACCAAAGAAATGGATTACAGGGTTTTACAACACAAGGATAATGAACCTATTGGAAATCCCTCATTTTGGACATGGCAAGGATGTGAAGAACTGCGTCAAACAATTGTTGTCATTAGTACATGGGGGTATTTTGTGGATGGACATGCCAATATCGATCAATGTTGATCTAATTGCAACAATAATAGGTCTTCCAACTAATGGAGAGAAGCCTGAGCAATTTCTAGATGACAAAACTAAGGAGAAGGACCTCCTAGAGGAATGAAGAAGACATATGGAATAGTAAGAGGGTCCCAGGGAATTATAAATAACAAGATCAATGAAACTACTCCAAGAATGGAAACTAAGCTAATGGCATGCAAATTGTTGAGGAAGTGTTGCAAGGAAGAAGCACCATCAGGAGTGATAACAAAATTCATGTAGTGTGCAAAGGGGACTTTACTTAGTTGGAGTCCATACTTATTGAACTTATTTTTGGACTATTGCAAAGATGCACAAGACTTATGAAAACATTTTCATTATTCAGGGTTGATCATACTTATAACATTGGTCTATTGGATACACTTCAAATACAACATGTTTTTTCAAAGGATAGGAAAGCGCCACAGAAAATAATATGCAACATTGTGGCACACTTCATCTGCAAAATAAATGAAGGCCAACTCTAGTATATTTGTGATGTATTTTGATGAAATACAAGAAAATGTGGTTGAGAAATGGAGGATACCACCAGAAGTGGTGGAGGAATAAAGGGATTTAGCAAATTTTAAGGTATCAAGGAACAATGTATGGAGTCAGGACAAAAAGGACCCAAAGAAGAATTGACTGCAAATGAGGTACTACATCATGGGAGAGGAAGTCCAATGGGATATGAAATATTTGACAGATGAATGGAAGGTACTAGTGACCTTAAAAAAGGGACAAAAATGAAAAAAACCAGTAGAAGTGGGCACGTTAAAGCAATCTAATAGTGCAACAACTAATAGAAGGAAGGATGTTGAGTGCGTAAAGGATATAGGAGTTTGTGTGATAGTGAGAAAAACTAGACAAAATGTTTCTCAGAAGCCAACAATGCTAGAAATGATAGAATTGCACTACTTTTACAATTTTAGTATGTATGTATTATTCGTTATACTAAATACAATATTTCGACCATAATATAATCCTTGTATAAAGAGTAGCAATAAAGAGAAACTCTGTTAATAGTATAACCAACCCATACATGTCATTCTAATGAACTTTTGATTGTGCTATGCTAATCATGTTAATGAAAATGGAAGACTTTCCATAGAAAAACATCTAGAAAAAGTAAGAAACTATGAAGACTAGAACAAAATCATATAATAGATTAATAATGAAATCTTACAATTCCAAGTTGGTGAAAAGGTAGAATGGTGAGCCAAGGCCATGTGAGTTTCATTCACACAAGAAATGGTAACAAACATCAAATGGCACCAAGCATGTAATTTTAGGCCACATTGTAGTTTTGTTGATGGATATGCAATTAAGATCTTAGTAATAAGCATTTCTTGCGCACTACCATTGTATTTTATGGATACATCAAGTTGTAGTTAAAAGGTGAAAAGAGACCAAAAAATTACAAGTAGAGTCTATACCATCTAAAAAAACCCAATAACGCTGCTAATTAGTAATTATCATGTACTCTAACTCTAATAAACCTGCAAATATAATTTTCATTATAAAGACAAAGAGGAGCTC
This sequence comes from Picea glauca, assembly GCA_000966675.3. Taxonomy (NCBI): domain Eukaryota; kingdom Viridiplantae; phylum Streptophyta; class Pinopsida; order Pinales; family Pinaceae; genus Picea; species Picea glauca. Next base: position 831,011 of record JZKD02S1522747.1, read on the forward strand.
AAGTGAAAATGAAAACTCGAATGTATTGAAAACAACTATACAATACGTGTTAGGTACCTAGTGATAAATTAGAAAAGAACATGATAAAATATATTTTCCATTACTTAAAGTGACAATAAACAATTTCTCAAAGAAATATGATTAATGTAGGTGTGATTTCCTTGGAATAGCTTGTTGTTCTTTCCTCTGGATATCCAGACATAACCAAAGATTCAAGACTCCTGCTATTTCTCTGTCTTGCCAATACCCTCATCCAAATACCCTCCAAACGTTGTGAATAAATTGTGCTCAATGGTGAACTTTTCCACCAAGAAATCGTACATGATTTATAGCATATGGGAGGGTGAAATCACTAACAAAAATCCCCCTATTCTTTGGAAATTGGGCAAACAAAATAATGTACTTTCCCATACCATGAAATTGGGCCGAATTCAACTGTAAACAATGATTTATACCAAATGTAAGGGCTAAGTTGCTACCAAAATTTCCCATATTTTTTAAAATTGGGAGAATGGGAGATTGCATCTCCAAATTCCAGGGGTGAAATATATATTTCTTCATCTCTCCCTCATAAAAACCAGGGATAACCTGCTATACGATTTTTTTTTAAATAAAATAGGGATGAATAATATAAGTTTTAAAAAACCACTACAATATTGTTGACGGGCGAAATTAACCAACCGTCAACTAGGAGAGTGGAACCGGTCCAGGGTTGTCTAAATAACCCAAGCCGTTTGGAATGGACCACCCTGACGAGTTTAACGGCTCCATTGGCCGCTCTAAGGTCTCCTAAGAAAACCAAAGAGAGAATTGATCTGAGCTAAGTGGTCTAACTAAACTAATAAACGAATCAAACTATAACGAAATACAAGAAACTAACTAAAATAAAGGAAACTAGAAACTAATAAAACAAAGAAAAGGAACTAATATACTAATCTAATCAAAACAAACTACTAAATAAACTAAAACTAAATACAAATACTAATGACTATTATATATAAACTACTAATTAACTCTTGTAATAACTCAAATCAACTATCTAATTATCAGCTATAATATTTCTTATTCACAAATGTACACTATGAACAACCTACAGATTTGAATTAAAACCTGCAAAACTCAATGTGTTCGCTTCCTTAAGACAACCAAGAATCTCTTTTTGATTTTTATGTTTATGAAAAGGAAATAAACATCATTGAAATTAAACAATCTAATATGTTTTACTGAAATTAAACAATGTAATATAAATCTAATTAAACTATCATCTATATTAAACTACTTAATGAAAA
>JZKD02S1522748.1:82780-99804 GCA_000966675.3 Picea glauca
TGAATATATAGTTATAGGAAATAGTAAAGGTTTGTAGGCCTAAATTTACTTTTTTTAGTAGCTTGAACCTAGATTGAAAGTTACAGTTGGACCAAAAAATTTCAATAACGCCCAATTCAATTTTTATTGAGAAGATTGAATGTTGTGATTGTTTCGTCACTTGGGTGAGCAAAACAATGGCACTTGCATGCCTAGTTTGGCTTGCTAGACAAGACAAAAGTTCATGAGTGGCTTAAACAATCCAAACACATTTAATAAACAAATAAACAAAATAAGACAACTAGGTAAATACAAACTAAAATGCATAAGAAACTTATAACCATAAACAATCAACCAATGACCAAGATTATGCCACCAATGGATAGTTATGCTAGTAGGCAAAACACCATAGAGAAAAATGAGGACTTATGAGTCCCCTCTTCCTCCTTGGGAGGGATCTTTAGTTCCCTAATGGAGATATATTCTTACAATGGAAGAAAAATGGCAAATGGTGAAGAAAATCAATGCCTATTCCCTCAAGAGGTGAGTGGAATGGCCTATTGCAATGATGCTAGAATGCTCCTAGGAGAAAAGAGGATTCTTAGGGGAGAATTGAGGTAGCATAACAATACTGTGAAGATCTTGGTTTCTTAGTGCACCCATGGCCTCCATTTATAACATTTCTTCAAGGAAAAATTCAATTTGTTCTTAGTGTGAACAAGGAGCCCTTTAGGGCACCCATTGGTCCTTGACCAGCTCCCCATTCAGATTTCGCTCAAATTTGAAGGTCAAATCAAGTTGGGAGTTGGTCCATAAGTGGTTGGGGGGGCGACAAGAACCATAAATGCACCGTTCACAGGAGTGCACAAATTTTCTCGTAGATAGTTGCGCATATGGCACATTGTGTGCTCTACAAGATTCTTTGGCCCGTGCACTGTGTGTGCGCTTCCTCTAGTGAGTTTGTGCATGTCAATTTTTTGCCCAATTGTATAGTTTTTTCCTTTTTGAAATGCATTTTGGTGTTGCCGGCGAACTAATAGTTGTTTTCATTGTTGTGTTTATGTAACCATTTGTGTGTAATGTTGCGGATGAAATTTCAGTGATAACAGATGCCCCCTGATGTGTGAGGTTAGGAGCATACGTATAGCAGGAATACATCAATGTTTCTTCTACTAAGAATTCCATCATAATGAAGAGTGCTGAGAGGAAATACTAGAGAGATCCATCAGAACGAGAGGGGAAACTATGGGACCCAAACCTTTCTCTAGGAGAAAAAACAAAATTTGTATACAAACAAGGCGAGCATGCCCCATGCTTGTGTCATGTAACTCAAAATGTAAGACAATAATTGAAGTTGTATGTTGATGTAGATAACTACAGCACCCTCTGGGGCAGTTTGATAACGGAATATGACAATTATGAATGGTGAAAATACTTTGAAAAGAGGCAAGGATGCCTGGAAGAAGTGTCTATGACTCGTAGGCATGGATGTCCTAAAAAATTCATAGGTCTTCGGCTGGTATAAAACAACTACAATAGTCACATAGTAAGACCCACCATAACATGAGATTTGGCTGAAGTCGAATGTTATGGGGGTAAACGAAATCATAGAGCAATGATGGTTCTCTCTATGTCATCTGAGACACCTCATTGTAAAGGTAATGAGAGTCAAGATACTGTCGCCTTTCTAGAAACTGTGTTGGTGTCGATAGAAAGAGAGATGTGACTCTAATAAGCAAAGGGCTTCATGAAATCCATGGAAATAAGATCAGGGACTGATAGGGAACATGAACGAAGTCAATGTGTTGTGAGACTCAATACTTCCCTTGGTTGGGGTATGTTTTAAGGATAATTGGCAGCAACCGTAAAACTGTATCTAGGGTCAGGGGGATGACTAGATATGGGGTTGAATGGTGCCAGAGGCATGATAAAGTGGATAGATTCAGAGATCAGGGGTACATGGAATTTGGGATACTTGGGGTTTGTGATGATGTCAGAATGAGAAAAGTAAAGTGGATGCCCCAACCAAGGGCGACATGGGTTGCATTGCCAAGAAAATAAGGTCGTCAAGGGTGACGAAAAAAGGCTAAGTAAATGTTGGAAACAAAGGCTTTTTACAATTACCAAATAAATAAAGAATAATTTGGGATGAGTGTATAGATACATAAATGGGTGCCCCAGTTCAAGATGGCTTGGCCTATTACGGTGCAAGTTGCGAAGAGAATTGATGGAGGGTGGAGGCCCCATGGGTAGGTTTTTGTATGAGGTAAATGAATGAAGGAAAATCTACAGATGGGCAAACTGATGGTGGATGAGATGGAGGGCTAATGATACTGCAGAGGTGTAGTCGATAGAACTGAGATGATGTGACCTAGGATTCCATTGTGAAAGTGAGTAATATGAGGAGAAGAAGTATGTGGCTCATTCTCGAAAGTGCATAAGACTATCGGGACCCCCATCCCTAGGGGGTGAAATCAACATGAGTGTCAAGTTGCCAAGGGGAGCTATGAATGGGACAAATCATGTGGGGGAGAGTGCTACCGAGTTACAGTACCAATATTGCAGAGCTAGATGTAAGGTTCCTAAAGGTAAATGTCAGAGGGTATGACTAGGAGATGCAATTGATTTATAGAGGGAATAATTACATGCCAGTGTCGAACATATACCTGAAAGGGCTGCATCATTGTGATGAACAGGTACATGCACACATGAAAAAAAAATACCTGATGTGAACAATATCTGATGATAAAGAACATATGACATCTATTTTATAAAATTTGAACATGAGCATGCGTACTTGAATGTGGCACGAGAAAAATGCTCCTCCAGGGAAAAGTGAGATGATCGCCCGGAGACTGTGAATCTGTAGATGGCTTGATCAGGATCTTGTGGTTGAGAATGGATCAGAAAATGGAGGCTCTAGGTTCCTGTAATAGAGTGTAAATGTTGGGAAAAAAGGCCTATGGATGGATGGTGGGCCCACAATGCCACCTCATTTTCACTGACACTATTGGTGATCTGGTGAGAGTGTTTTGAGGTGTTTTGGAAGATTACGGGAGCTTGGAGCTACCGATCAGGTAGGTGAAAGACCTCTTGTGAGAGGAAAAGTGCTTGATGATGGAGCGTACTCCAAGGAAAATCATGGGTAGTCATTTCCTCCAAGATATCTTCGTCGCAGTGGAAAATGCGAGAATACAGGGGATCCAGGGAGGAGACATGGGCGATTGTCAAAGTGTGATTTTCCTCAAGTGGCGAAGATGTACAAAAGATAACACATATAGGATGTGATGGCTCACTGAACATAAACCAAATGCCTAGATACTGTGGGTATTGGACTGTGGTAGGGGGAAATATTTCTTGTGGGAAAGTTACCTAAGAGTTGGGAGGGTTCGGGGTAACATCCTTAGACAGTCGTAAAGTGAACTAGGGAGGGGTAGGAAGGGACTCTGGTTGAAGGGAGGAGATGTGCATGTATCTGGAGAAGGGATGAGGGCAGTGACTTGCATCACATGAGGTGGGGTGGTCGAATGAGTTTGAATAGGGGTTAATTGACAAAGCCAATATTCAATAATCAAAGGACATTGGTATGTGAAATGGGCAAGTGAGTCACAAAGAGTACAAGGACATTGCATCCATTCAGGAACTGACATAGAGACATAATGGATGTAAGTAATGTGAGTAGAAATAGGGAGAGATTGAGGGGGCCCAGGCCTAGATGTTTGGCGTACTGCGATCACTGTTTGGCGAAATTGAGGTAGAGCTGGGAAATGATGAGTATAATGGCCATATTCTGAATAGATGGCACATGCGAATTTGGTTCACAACCCTTTATTGCTAACAAGGGAGGACTCTGTAGTAGTTGTGGACGTACTTGGTGGAGTGGGGAGCAATGTGGTTTCTCTTGGGAGTTGAAGTAGATTGCGTAACTCAGGAAGAGTAGGAAATCTATTAGTGGGTTGTCCATCTCATTCATATAGTGCACAAGGTGGTTGAACTTGGGAAGGAAGGGGAGTTGTGGGCTATTTCTTCTTTCGTCTACCCCCAGTAGTGACAACGATGTCAACGGTGGGGGGAGATGGTTGTGTGGTAGGAACTAGCATTGGGATCTACATCAGAATTCCTTCTATCTGAGGAGGGAGGGATGATTGAGGAACCATGGCAGGGGGATGAAGATACCATACAAGGATGGTGAACACCATGTTAGGAAGGGTAATATTGGAAACTATCTGAAAATCTTGGACATCAGGTTGGGGTACAAGAAGGGAATTTGGGTAAGGTCTTGAGGAATTGTCTCTAAAACTGGGATTTTCCCTTGGAGGTGGGGGGAAATCTGGGACAAGTGGATTGGTGAGATCCTCAAGGAGTTCCTGAGGTAGTAGTTCTTCAGCTGGTGGAACTTTGATGTGGGGAGAGACCTCTATGGGAGGGGTGGTGTCCCTGGTGTCGGTTCCATTAGAAGATATGACACACACTTGTGTCGAAGGGTGTAGGAGGGGTGGCACTCCATGATATTCCCCTAGAAAGGATGGGTCTTTGAAAACTCTGGGACCCATTTCAATGACTGAATAAGCATTCATGCTAGTGTAGACAAGGGGAAGGATGTTATCAATGTTGGTGGAATGGTTAGGTTCATAATGTGTAATTTTGTTGATGGTGACGATCTTTCCATTGTGGGGGAACATCATCATTCGAAACACAGAAGAGGCCACCACCGTCATAGCGTATATGTAGCTACGTACAAACAAGATATTATAATCAAGTGGGCGTCAATAAATTTATTGTCAATGAGGATAGTTTTTCGCCCAAGTTCGACGGGGACATTCTGGAAGAGCCCTTCGGGGGATGAGGGTCGACCATCATAGGCTCATAATGTGATGGCAAAAGGGACTAGCTCAGGGGAGCCAAGTTTTTCCCATACAGTTTTGGACATGATGCATGTGGATGCGCCTTCATCAATGATGCATCGATGAACTATGATGTTCCAAATTTTTACAGGTATATGGAAATCTACCAAGGTGGGGAGGCGTGGTCCTGCGCTATCTAGAATGAACGTGATGAGTCTAGTATCAGTTGGGTCAACTGCCCATAAGGTGGAAAGAAAGGATTTTCTTTGAGTTGGACAGGTTTAGAGGACCTCCAATACAGACATAGCTATAGGGGACTAAGCTAAGCCATCAACCAGACTGTAGTTATGATCTTCCCTAGCATGAGGGTAATTGACATTCTGTCGTAATGGAATACGAGGTATGTGAATGTTGGGTTCATTTTTAGGGCATGGAATCATCAAGGGTTTTATGGTTATGGCTGGAGCCACTTCCAAAGTGGTTGGGGTAGATTCAGAGGGAGAACCGTACTAGCAAACGCATGTTTGCAAAATAATTTCTTCTTCGCTAGTAAGGAGGATGTTGCAAACGACTGGATTTCTAGGTTGACTGGGGCCTGGGTTTTGATACTACCCCATTTGAGGTGGGGAAGGGTATACCTCCTATTGGGTATTCATCACACCTTGGTGTGGAATAGGGTTTTGCAACATGGCTAGGGGTGGTTGTTACAAATACTGTTGTGGGGCCTGTTGAGGGGTAGGCGGCACTGGAGGACGTGGTGCGTTCATGGATTCTTTCCTCCATTTGAAGTCATCTATTTGGGGGAAATGGTGAGTATAATGTCCATACTCACCGCAAAGAGCACATGGGAAGTTCGTCTTGATATTGTTATTGTTTGTCCTCCCTTGGTGTTTGTTATTATTGTCCCCTTGGGTGTTCTGGTTGCCCCCAGCGGGTTGGTTTTGGAAGTTATTTCCACCTAGCCCCAGGTTATTATTGTTTCATTTTTTTCCTTTCTTCTTGGCATTATTCGAATGATGGGTCAGATTTTCCGTATTCAACTTTTCAAAAGTCTAGACTTGTTGAACAGGAGAGGGCTGAACAAAATTAACACCGTCATGTGGTTGTCCATGTGGAGGATAAAATGGTTGTGGAGGACCAAGAAATGGAAAGTATGGATTATTTTGTGGAAACAATCCATAAGGCGCATAAGAAGGGGAAGCACAGTCACTAGTTCCCAGGTTATATGCTGAAGTAGAAGGGGGACCTGAGCTTGGTTGAGAGGTCGGGCACATCATAGGTGTCAGCGAGGGCCCACTTATGGGTGGGGTGGAAGTAACAAGATATGGCTATTGGTAAGGGGGAGGAGGGTAATAAGATGGCCCTCCATATGGTTGCAGATATTGGGGTGCACCATACATAGGTGGTGGTTGGGTGTGAGGGTTGTGGTGTGTCATAGTACCAATCAACCCATCCGTAGTGTGAGACATTCCAGGTTTGTCCTAGCCAAATGGTACGGGTCTGGGTGCATCAAGTATTACTATTGTGTATAAGTAACCTGATTGAGAATAAATGAGGTCGAATTTTGGGGCCTTTCTAATGGCTTCCTCTTTAGATTGGGGGAAGGTGGATGCCACATCTTTGGCAAGTATAGAGATGAGTGACTTTAGAAACCAATTGAGGCGTTGTTCTTTGGTGGTTTCTTCTTTACATAAAATATGTCCCCGATGCCATTCATGGATGTGGTCGGCAATATGCATAGCGGAGGTTTGTTTGCACTTGGAGAGTAGTTCTAATCCAATATCATGACGAACTAGTAGTTGAAAGAAGGACAAAAAGTCTTTGGCCAAATATTCAAAAGTCACATGGGACCCTGATTTTTTGTCCACGTACCATTTGGCCGATGGACCAGTGAGTGTTCTTTGAAATAAACTCAAGTGGATGGAATCATCCATGATGTTATTTGAAGAGCACCATAAGTGGAAGGTCATAACATGGTTGGAAATATATTCCCCTAGTTTTCCTTCAAATTTTGGAATATATGAAGGTAGCTTGGTCGGCATGTTGGGCCAAGCGGGGTCATGTAAGATGGTATCATTCATGAGTTTAGTCAAATTAGGAATGTTGAGAGATGCCAAGTATGACATGGGGGGAGTTGGTGGAGGATTAGTTCCATCCATGGTGTGTGCAGGTAGTGGAATTGACCCTTGAGAGGGATTTGGTGGGGTTGTAACCCTCCCTTGAGAGGAATTTTTCCCCCTGCCTCCTTGTGAAGGAGAACAAGTATGGTCGCCAATCTGTTGTTCCCATCTCGTCACTTGAGTGAGAAAAATAATGGCACTTGCATGCATAGTTGGGCCTGCTAGACAAGACAAAAGTTTGTGAGTGGGTTAAACAAGCCAAACACATGTAATAAACAAATAAACAAACTAAAAAAACTAGGGAAATAAAAACTAAAATGCATAAGAAACTTATAACTGTAAACAATCAACCAATGACCAAGATTATTCCACCAATGGATAACTATATTAGTAGGCAAAACACCGTAGAGACAAATGAGGACTTATGAGTCCCTTCTTCCTCCTTGGGAGGGCCCTTGAGTTCCATAATGGAGAGCTCTTTTTACAATGGAAGAAAAATGGAAAATGGTGAAGAAAATCAATGCCTATTCCCTCAAGAGGTGAGTGGAATGGCCTATTGCAATGATGCTAGAATTCTCCTAGGAGAAATGAAGATTCTCAAGGGAGAATTGAGGCAGCATAACAATACTATGAAGATCTTGGTTTCTTAGTGAACCCATGGCCTCCATTTATAGCATTTCTTCAAGGAGAAATTCAACTGGGTCTTAGTGTGAACAAGGGGCCCTTTAAGGCACCCCTTGGTCCTTGACCAACCCCCATTCAGATTTCACTCAGATTTGGAGGTCAAATCAAGTTGGGAGTTGGTCCATAAGTGGTTGGGGGGGCAACAAGAACCATAAATGTGTTGTTCATAGAAGTGCACAACTTTTCTCATACACATTCGCACTTATGGCGTACTGTGTGCTCTACAGGATTCGTTGGCCCACACACTGTGTGCATGCTTCCTTTAGTGAGTTTGTGCATGTCAATTTTTTGCCCAATTGTATAGTTTTTTTGTTTTTGAAATGCATTTTGGTGCTGCAGGTGAACTAATAGTTGTTGGCATTGTTGTATTTCTATAACCATTTCCGTGCAATGTTGCAGATGAAATTTTAGTGATAACACTTATCTTAGGAACATTTGTCATGACGAACTTTTGTTGATCAAGATATGATTTGGAGATATATTTTTAGTGTCTCAATTGTTAGCTTTTGTGTTACTCCGAGAGTGTTTACACCATTTATTTGGGTGCTTCATGATATTTGGGGTACATGGTTTATGGTCAGCCCCTAGGTGATCTGAGATGGAATGATGCATGGGAGATGGTCCATGACGTTTTTCAACAGTGGAGACAACTTGTTGAGTGATTTCTTGAACTCAGGGGGGTGCTTACTTGGTAATATTCCCTAGGGTGTTGGAGTTATCTTTCTTTCTTGGTGGATGTCCTTATTTGTGGACACATGGAGAGATCCACTTTATTGGAGAACACTCTACCTGGGAGGAGGAGAAATGTGCATCTTGGAGGAGGGAATTAGGTCCTTTATGTCATGAAGTATCTTGGATTGTTGGATGGAGGTTTGGAGTTGGTTCAGGGACACTTGGGTTGCAATAGTGTTGTGGTAGGGGTAGCTAACCTAGTGGAGTACATGGCTCAAAGGGAGTGATGGAGTCCATGTGGGCTTGTGATGGAGAGGTGTGGACACGTCTTGGGTAGATGCACCATCTTGTATCTCAACATCGCCTTAGAGAATGGCATGTGTACACTTGGAGTGGAGCACTTCACTTGTGTATCCCTACATGATTTTATTGTAGGTTTCTCGTAAGGGATTCAACCCACATTTTATTGTTGGCCTCGCTTACCACCCATATATATAGAGGAAGAAGATAGTCATTTCATTCAACATAATCATTTTACTCGTTTCTTTGTGCTTGTATTCTTAGAGGAATTCATTAGGGTTCATGAGCTCATGAGGAAACCTTAGGAGAAGTCATGAAGTTTGGAGAGGACCTCTTTGGTTGGAGCTTCATGCTTGTGAGATACTAGGGTTTACTCTTGTGAGGAAGACATTGGAGATGATGGTATTTATCTCTTGTATCTTCTTATGTACTTGATCTCTATATCTCTTATATCCACTAGGTTTTTTTTTTTTTATCTCATTGAATCATCTTGAAGTATAGGGTTAAGGATTCATCCCTTAGAGTTTTGAGATTAGGGTTTTGTGATAAAACCCTATGTGTATTTGATGAAGAAGAAGAATAGAAGTGGACATCTTTCCTTAAAGGACTTTCTTGAGTGACTCATGCATGTTGGATCCCCTTGGTTGAGCTAGGGATTTTTTGGTTTTCCCTAGCTAGGTTTTTGGAGAGCTAGTGGATTGTACTAGCCTTGTGATAAGGCTAGGTATGTACAACAAATTCATATGATGTGTATTAATGAAGTTTTTAGTTGTCCACAACTTGTGTAAATTACAGATTTGAATTCCAACCATGTATTTTCTTCCTAAATTGAAATTTACAACTATATATGTCTTGTTGATTTGACATAAGTAAAGGGAAATTTTGTTGAGTGATTTCAAATCATAAATTAATAAGTTAAAGTTTGTTGTTATAACCGCTATAAAAGTGAGCTTTTAGATCTAGTTTATGCATGATAAGATGACAATAAAGGGATGAATCTTATCAAGTCACTTTGGTATCTTTTCTCCTTGGATTGCCTAGAATATTGGGCTATTAAAAATTGAAATATTGTTCACTTTCCACTATTTTTTTGTTCTATACTTCATAACAACCGTAAGGATGAAAAATTAGAAGGTTAATATCTAGGAAATGTCTAGTCAAAGAGCTGAAATTTATGTCTTTCATTAAAGTATAAGACAATAGAAATTTCTACAAGGTATCAAAGCTTGTCATGGTTGATATTGCTCACATATTGGTCTAGTGTAAGAGGAAACCTGCATTTCCATTGAATATTACCTGGGAGACATATTGACCTTGTTTGAGATTGTTGGGTGTCATACCCTAGCCTGCTTGTGAGAAGCATTTAAACCCTCAAAAGTGTTTTGTCTACTTCATATATTATTGATTTTGTGCACTTGAGACTTGTTCAAGATGTGTAAGGTGATTCTTAATCTTAGAGAGTGACATGTTGGATGTACCTTCCAACTTTGTTCCATGGAAGTTTAGAATTTAAATTCTTATGGAAGAGGATAATCCTTGGAAGCATGTTGAGAAGGAAATTCTAGAACCTATAGATCCAGCATGATTGGCCATTCATTTGAATAAGAAAGCCAAGTGAAGAAAATCATTCTAAATTATATAAAGGATCATTTCATCCTTAGATGTATGATATCTTTGTGCCCATGTAAAAACATTGCCACATTTTGGAGATCAATATACTAATTCTACTATTATAATATAAACAATTGTATTTTAATCTAGAAAAAAAAGAAATAGRTGCTATAAGTATAATATCACCTTAGTAACTAATCAAAGTCCACATAAAGGCCATGGAATTATTAACACGAGATAGAAAAGAAAACTAACTTTAATTGCAAAGAAATATGTTCACAATGTTACACTTACACAATCCTCGGATGGGGTGACACGGAGGGCGATGCAGCCACGTGGGAGTGAGCCGGGACGCGATGTTAATGCATCCACCGGCTCACATCACCTCGGACATTAACTTGGCATGCATATGCGTAGATGCATTCAACAGACGAGGCCCCTCACGCAAGGGAAGGGTACCCGCACTATCTAGCGAATTTTAATGGAGGCAGCGATGGTTGTAGTTATGGCAATTGGTATGGCATTTGCGCTCAATGTTCGAGTTGCAAGCTGAGGTAACAGATCACTCCCGAGGACCTTCACTCCACAGACGCACCAGTATTGCAACAATCTCTCTCCCGTTCCACTGGAGCGGTGGCTGTACTCGGCCACCTCGCCCACTCTCAGCTCCCGGATCAGCCACTGGAACCTCACCATGCCACGAATTAGAGGGAAACCGCAAAGGGGAGCGGCGTGGTATACAGTGGAGTCGAGGCGCAAGAGGAAGGCGAATTTTGAGAAGGCAATGGCATTGGTTGCCAGGAGGCGTAAGGAAATACCACGCACGCCTCCAATGGCGGTTGTCGAGGAGGTGATCCCAGAAGGAGGCCTGGAAAGTCCTCCAGAGCACACCCTGTTCATGGTACCAGAAAATTGGAACCCACGCTCGCAATTTGTCTTGGCTAGCATTCCACAGTAGGCAAGCGGCATGCACAACCATCGGGACATCAGCGTAGAGAAGTCTTACTCCCCCTGCTATGTGGAAGAAGAAGTTCCTCCTGAACCCACCAGGGAAGCAGAGGGACACAAAACGCAGGAAGCAAAAGTGGCCACCAGCGAGGAGTTTAGGGACAGCCACCGTCAGTTGACTGGGGGTATCTCAATCTCGTTTTTGAGATGAGACACTTGCTAGAAGATCAGGTCTTTCGCCTCGCGAGATTGGAGCAGCGGCTTGACATGTTCTTTGCAGCGCATTCCAGAGCCACGCCAAAGAAACAATGCCCGACTTGCGTGCGAGCTTACGCATTTCCAGCAAGATGGATGTATTCCGTGGACGAAGACAATCACTCAGGTTCAGAGGTTATTTGATGTTCAGACCTAGACTTTACTTATGGTTTTGTTATTATAGTTTATGCCCCAGGACATTTAGCTATCAATATTTCTTAGTTCTATTAGTTCTAGGAGAACGAACCAGTTCCATGCCTGTGCCTGCTAGTCCCAATTTCCTTCGGGCGAGACGTAGCAGCATCAATTTTGTTAAATTTTGCTTATTCTGCAACTCTGGTGACACATGGACAAGGATGCCCAACTGTCCCGGTTTCCTTCTCAGGCGGGACAGCTGGCATCATAAAAAAATGTTACACTTACATAAGAAACTTCACGTACAAAACCAACTTTGACCATAGTCATAATAGGTGCCATTTGAATGAGGTAAATTAAAAGTTAAAAACCTTAGACACAGGATATAACATAGTATTATACCATGGTTTCCCTAAACAAATAGGGAAATGAAGGTGGTCGTGCTCCATTTCCATGTACATGTTAACTAGATGCTTCCTCTTTGTATTTTTCTCATTTATATTATTTGTAAAATTTACAAAACTCGTAAATAATTCTATTTCATTGTCATACTAATTTTCCATGCTATTAGTCTTGCAAACGTTTTTTAAATATTAATTCATGTTACTTTAACTTACAAATTCATTTTAATCCTTTTAATATATTGTTAAATTTATCTTAAAAAATATTATATGTTTTTTCAAATCAACTTAAATAAAAATTTAATAAAAATGAAAAATAATGCAACTTCAATTTTAGAAGAGATTTCTTAATAATTTATTATTTTCTTTCTATGATTGTTATTTTTTAGATGGAGTATAATAGTAAGAATAAGGAGGATATACAAGAAATTGACATGATGATTACATTGGTGGCATTCTCTTAAGTTAATAAATATTTGTCCTATGAGCATCGTATAAGTAAAATTATGTGTTTTTGGAACAATTAATGAGTCTTAGGCTTCTAATCATGTTAGGAGGAAAGAAACAAACATATTTGGGTATGTAAAATGTATTTATGGCTACTGGGTCATGTACATGGAACAAAACAATCAAACAAGTCTTCTAAAGGGAATCTTTATCTTATGAATGTCATATGGACTCTATTATGTTCTTTAGGTACCATTGATGGGTTTCTATCCTATGATTATGATATAAGGATGAAAACAAACATACTAAGGTTTTTAATATTTTTTTATATTCTCTATATTATGCACTAGGTCCAAAACCATCTGTTAGCATTCTGTAATTTCTCAGGCTGAGGAAGACATTGACAGAGGTAACCAAAAACCACTTTGGAGTCCAGGATATAGCCCTCCTAGACACAGAGAGGGCTCTCACTATATGTTTTAGATTTGTTTAAGTTTTTAGATATTAGGCTAGCTATCTAGTTCAGGGTTGGGTTTTTTTATTGGAGTTGGTCGAAATAGGAAGAAAAATCATTGGGAAATGGAGACACAAGATGAAGCTCAGTGAAGGGTCGGTTCTACAGATAGCCCTACAGGGCAAGGTATGAATTCTTGTTGGATTCTTTGATATTGATTTTGGATTTGGAGGAAAAATATGAGGGGACCAAGTTATAACAGGGCAATAAAGAATCCTAGAATTAACCCTTTTATAACCCTAAATTGCACCACACATGCTTACCTGGCATCAGGCCAACTCATATCCCTTCTTTGCCAAAGCACTACTGAACAAATCTTCTAAAAACTCCATTTTTTAAAATTCCACGCTAGCTAGCCCACTACAGCCCGCGTGGATCTATAGTGTCCACGCTAGTAGGCCCACTACAGCCCGCATGGACTTTCAGAAGCACGAAAAAAGGAAAGTTGCTGACAAAACAAAAAGCTATGGGTGAGTTAACTGAAACTCCTAGCCATGCATGGCCGAGGGTTCATCCAAATACCTAGCTCCTTCTAGCCTATAAAAGAAGGGGTAGGGCTCTCATTTGGAAAGAGGAAAAATATAGCAAAGAAACTTTGTCCATTTACGTATTCCCATTGTCCCAACCCTTTAGCCTTCCCTTATGCCAAAGGAGATTCAAAGCAAAGTAGTTGGAGGACAGAAGAAGAAGAGCCCAAGATCAGGTTCAAGGAGCGATGGTTGGTCTCAACTTTTTATAAGTTGACTCATTCAAAGTAATAAAGAAAATACTTTTCCCGTCCCAATTCATGAACTATTTATAGTTTGATCAGTATATGTTTGGATTTCTAGCCCACTAGTATATAAGTAGTATGCATGTATAGTTGTTTCTCGTCTTGAATGCAGGTCAGCTTTGGAAAGAGTATTGCGAACAAGTAATCAAGCACAACGGAGGATCGACATCAAACGCCGGTAACAAGGTAGGTTGATATTTCCATGCATCTAATAAGAAAAGGGGATTTAAATCTAGGGATGAAGGTATAAAGAAATTTCTATTCGGTCATATCTGCATGCAAATTCTGAACTCTATTTTCTAGTCCATAGGGTTTTTTTACCCAACAACAGAATTGGCGACCATACTAGGGAGACTCTCTAGGGTTCCTGGAATTTTATTTAGTTTTTGGGTAGTTTAAAGACTAGTTTTTCTTACCCGTCTTTTCTTTTCGTTTCTGTAAGGTATGAGCTAGCAGGGAGTCTGGTTTTCCATACCATCTTTCCCTAACTTTTGCTTGACTGTGTTTTTCGGGACCCACAGAGGTACACGCGGCCTACACAAGGTCTGCAAGCGTGTACCTGCGCCCTACCCTCTTACATCTCACGTGTGAATGCTAGCTATAGAGGTAGTAGTAGCGTGTAGAGTTCAGAGAACCTCAAAGGCAGTCATCCTCTTCCCTGTCAGAATCACACATTCTCAGGGGGTTTTCTGGAATTTTGTCTGAAGTCTTGTTTGCTAGTAGTCATATCTCAGATTGTTTTTACTTTATCATTTTTTTTTTCTTACATTATTTGTTTTTCTGTTAGAAAGAGTATCCAAGCCTTCAAGGGATCCTAGTTATCAATATCAGTGGTCTCTTCCTGGTTTGTCCTGTCTATTTTCAGTTTTTCTTAGAGTTTAGATATACACGCGGCTTGTACAAGGTCAGCCCGCGTGTACAAGCCCTCTGTCTCTGTTCAACGCGCGTTCGCACACGTGTTGTTTCAGTAATAGTCGTGTGCTTGTACATGATACTTTTTGTTAAGGGTAAGGCAATCACCCTTTCATTTGATAAGAATTATTCCTCTCAGGTGTTTGAATCTTTGTGTGAGCAGTCAGTAGCTTAGGATTAATCTTACCCTTAGTTTGCTTTTTCTCATTTAAAATGTTGTCAGAAAAATAAATAAAAATTTACGATTTTTAGACAAGTGTGAGAGTCATTGTTTTTACAATTGCTATTGTGTGATTTGTTAATATGATTCTTTGCGATTTGCGATTAGGCCAGAATTGTTTTTCTTGGTTTTTGCTTGTCGATATTTTTCCTTTCTTGCTTTACTAGCATTTAAAATAAAAATAAAATCTTTTCATTTTTTTGTTTGGTTGAACAGTGTGTTTCTGCATTATTAGGCCAAGGAAAAGTCTTTTATTTCATAATTTTTTGCAGTTCACGTAGATCATAAGTATCTCATAGTCGAGTGAAATTCCTTTGAGTTTGTTGTCCAAAATCTTAGAAAAATTAAAAATATTTTTTGAAAAGTTGTCGAAATTTTGCATTCAGTAAAAGTTTTGCTTCCAGCTTTTTTATTCATTTTTTGCTTTCGTCTTTTACACATCATCAGTTTCACCCTCATACCCCTTGATGTAAGACAAATCCATAAAAGTAATGCTAAATTTAAAATCTACTAGACTTTTATGTTTGTAGGGTTCACAAACTAGTTCAGGACTAGGGCCTTGGATTAGGTTGGAGAGGAAACTCTTCAAGGCCATTTAAAATCAAACATTGGAGTCTGAGATAGGGAGTGTCTAAGTCCAGTGTCATGAAATTTATTTGGGACCCCCCTCTAACACAGGGGATAAACATGAGATCGCGTGCAGAAAGGTAGCAGAGATAACCCCTCCAAAGCTGGACCAATCGTAGTGGAGAACACATATAGAGGGCTTGTTTTGGGATTCCGTCATTTGCATTTTCCACGGGGCTTCATGGGTCTCAAATCCATTAGAGGTCCTCAGTTTTCTTCCAAAACATTTTCTATCAATACCCTTGACAGGTTTCGGGCTCGATACCCTACTCATTATGGTCTACCCGACTTTCAACTGTACCCGCCTGGTGACTGTTCGCGCGCTGGCAACCTAGTTGCCAATCTGTTTAGGGACATACACAGGTGACTGTGGGGGTATACCGCAGTACCTAGAATAGACATCGGGCCATGCTTTGCAGAGTATACCCGGAGGGTGCTTCCGTGCTTGAGTTGCACTTGCACCAGTAAGTTGCTCTAGTGTTGGTTGTTGTAGTTGTTCTTCCAATTAATTTAGTGTTTGCTTGTCTTATCTTCCAGGGACTTTTTTTAGCAAGTGTTACTTTTGAACATTTAGACTACCTTAGAGTGTCTTGGATCTTCTCACATAGTGGAGGATCCCGAGCTCTGCCAGTCACGAAGGCTTCTTGGCCTGTCGCCGATTACACTGGAGCCACCCCCGCCACCATTAAGGCGGAAGCTAGACCAACAAGGGTCTTTTGAAGCGACCGGGTTACAAACCATTGTGCTCGAACAACCCCCAGAGGAATTGACCATTTCGGACATTGAAGCAATCTCTCTTGGCCCAGTTGAAACCTCCACCGCTGATTTCTTGGCACTTTTCATTGTACCAATTCAATTTAATGAGCGCCAGATAGTGTCGCACACAACAATGGAAACAAATGTTGTTACTCCTTCTGGGAATTCTTCAATTCCCACCACGGTTGTCACCACAGGAGAGATTTCATCTCCTAGCCCACCATCGACGGTCTGAGTCACCATGGGCTTGACCGCAACTACTTTGTACAGTGGTCTGAACCCATCTTTGGTGGCGGTCACAACCCCTTTCACACCTAGTGCGACATGCCCTCCGTTCTCATATGGGATGCCTAGTTCGGGTATAAGTCCTGTACTTTTCGACTCCACTTTATAGACTTTGGGTCTAGGGGCAGGGAGCTCTATCACTCCTTTGCAAGGTCACATGGGGGGCACTCCTATCCCTTTTAACGCTTTTCCTTATGGAGGAGGTCATATCCCTCCTTCGTCCCCTTCACTTGGTGGCTCGCATCAACAATCCATCGGGCAACCTACACACAATAGTTTATTTGGAGCGGGGAGTCAAGGATCACCTTCGCATAGTATGCCGGAAGGTTTGACACCATTTTCTTGGAACATAATGTTTGGTAACAACACCTTCTCGTCATCCGCTTTCCCGACTGGGGAAAACCCCATTTTTGGACAATCTACTCCTGTGCAGGGTACTATTCCTACACATGGGGAAAACCTAGCAGGACCTTGGAATTCAGGGCAAGGATCCGTTCCCTCCTCTAGAATGTTGATCTGGGGTAGTTATTTCCACAATCAAT
>JZKD02S1522749.1:0-10555 GCA_000966675.3 Picea glauca
GCATACCTTTACAAACTTTCCGGGAGACTTAGATCTTCCCTTAGACTTAGATCTCCCACTTGAGGACTTGGATCTATTTCTTTCCTGCGAGCATCCTCTTGCAAATAATGAATATGTGCTCTGTCCTTCCATGTTCTTCTGCCTCATCTCCTCTGACAACAAGGATGAAACCACTTCATCAAACTTCAAGGCAATTGTATTACTACCTATGGCCACAACCAAACTATCCCACGAGTCTGGTAAAGAGAAAAGTAAACTAATACACTTATCTTCATTTGAAATTTTAATCTCAATTGATACTAACTGATGTACCACAGTATTGAAGGCGTTCAAATGCGTTGCTACCGAGTCTCCATCTCTCATCCTCAGGTTATACAATTTCTTTCTCAGGAATAGTTTATTTACTAGGGACTTAGATTGATACAACTTCCACAAATTATCCCATAAATATTTGGCTGTAGCTTCCTCTGACACATTCATTAATACTGAATCTCAGAGACACAGTGGGATTGTGCTCTTTGCCTTCCGATCCAACTTTTTCCAATTGTCTGCTGAAGTTCCTCTAGGTGTAGTACCTGGATCCACCGCAATCCACTGATCTATGTCCACCAACAGATCTTCCATCTTGAGCTTCCACAGCTCAAAACTTTGCCCATTAATATTTTGGATCTCCATTTTCGAACTGCACGCCATTTATTTTCACCTAAAAAATCAATACCAGATCTGCNATTTACTAGGGACTTAGATTGATACAACTTCCACAAATTATCCCATAAATATTTGGTTGTAGCTTCCTCTGACACATTCATTAATACTGAATCTCAGAGACACAGTGGGATTGTGCTCTTTGCCTTCCGATCCAACTTTTTCCAATTGTCTGCTGAAGTTCCTCTAGGTGCAGTACCTGGATCCACCGCAATCCACTGATCTATGTCCACCAACAGATCTTCCATCTTGAGCTTCCACAGCTCAAAACTTTGCCCATTAATCTTCTGGATCTCCATTTTCGAACTGCACGCCATTTATTTTCACCTAAAAAATCAATACCAGATCTGCCACTGTAACAAGGCTTATCACAGTCCCGAGACAGACCCTTGACCACAAAGGCCTCCCCCTAAAGCCAACAAAGTTCTGATACCAAATGTAGATTCAACCTTGTACAATATTTTACTGCAAATATATTTTCAATAAGAGAATAGAAAAGATAAAATGACAAATACACACATTACATAGAGATTTTTCCCCTGGAAACCCAAACTGGGAAAACTAACATATTCTATATTCACTCATAGTGATACATTTTTTACAATACAATATACATATAGGATCCAACGACATACAAAACCCTAACCCAATGAATTGGATTAATCAACAACCCTAATTCCTTAACTAGAAATAGAAAACCATGTGCTGAAAAACCATGTGAGGAAAAATCACCCAACAATGGACATGAAAATCAAGGTGACACGAAAAATGAGGCCCCCTGCAACCCTCGAGAGGGGGCCTAGCGCCCCTCCTCCCCCCCTCAAACCCCCTTGCGTGCTCGACGCAACGTAGTAGACACTAGATATAGTCGTGTGAAGACTATAACACATACCCAACATCAGTTGTTTAAGGTGTTAAACCTATGTGGAAATATCTTACTTTGTCGAACATGGTATTGGGGTCCATATGGACACCCACTCCCGTTGTTAATCGAGATCTTGAACTTGTGTCGGTGCATGCATTAAATGATTTATATATTCTATTATTATTGTGTAGAGCAAGCTATTCCATTACATCTAGAGCACTGCTTTCAATTAGAAACTTGTTTTGTTTCACATGAAAAGATTTTTGTTTGCCCAAGATACAACCATTTTTGTTAGAATCAGAGGTATAAAGTTTCATTACGGTTTTCTTAATACTATGATAATATTTCATTTTTTTCTATTATATTCCAAGTTTACTACTCTTTATGGTCTATGTATGCTCTTTGTTGTGCACTTCGTATAATCTCAGAAAACCAAAAACATAGCGAAAAATGTTTTATTTCCTGCGTATGCTCTTAGCTCTATGCTTTATGCATTCACAACAAATTGGAAACATAGAGAAAACTTTCATTTTCCGAGTAGGCTAACCAAGATCTAACCTTGACATTGTTAAGTTTTGAATTTGTTTGTTTTTCTTGAAATTTTGCTTGTTCCTATGTGGGGCCATGTTGAAGTTTTTTGTAAGAAAAAAAATGGTTTTTTTTGGCAAGCATGCATGTTGTGGAAAAGAATAAAGAATAAAAAACCCTACCACTTCATAACAATTGCGATATATTTTGTATTAGCTCACTTGGTTGAAAATTGTCTTATTAAATAAGAGGTTTTAAGTTCAAGTCGTTCTTTTCCTTGAGTTATTTTCTGAAAAATTTCATGCAATTTTAAGTTATCAATAACTTTATTGCAAGGTGCATTTCATTTAAATTATAAAAGTGAATCACTATAAAGTAACCTTAATGTTTTTTTTTTTAACTTGTTGTTTGCGTGCAACTTTAATTTACAAAGTAACTTCATTATAAAATTGTCTCCCACTTATTTTATAAAAGTGGGTCACTTCATGTAAAAGTAACTTATTTTTAAAAGTGAGCTTATATGCAAAGTTAGAGAATGAGGGGAAATTATTTTACTTAGCAAACTCAGTGTGCATCAATCACCATATGGGCCAACCTCTACCTGCCACATAACACTTTGGTTTCCTTTTATGTATTTCTTAAAAATGACATAACTTTGACATTCAAAGTCTCTTTGTAGTGCCATTTTTTTGTAAATTAATTATTTTTGGGGAGTTTTTCATCTACACAGTTAGTTTATGCTTTTGAAGCCATATCACACACACACACACATATTAATATGTCTAGTCCAAGTGATCTTTTGCTTACCAATTCAAATTAATTCTCATGGAAATCCCATATGGAGGATATACTGTGACATAAAGGACTTTAACGGATTACCTTGGGAAATAAACTACCCATGTTGATGCCTCAAAGAAAGTCAAATGGGATAATAAAAATGACAAAGCACATAGATCAATCACAATTTTCATCTCTAGTGATTTACGGTTTCACCTTCGAGGAATTGATAACCCACATGAAAATTGGGAAAAGTTGGAAACTATATTTGGTAAACACAATGAGATTTGAGCCCACTAGCTTGAAAACAAATTAATTTCTTTACCGACGATTTCTCTTGCATTGAAGATTATCTATCTAAGTTCAAAACACTCATACTTTTACTCAAAGACTGTAAGATAGAAAAGAAGGATGACCAATGTATATATGATATTCTTGCCAAGTTTAATAATGCATATATTGATTTTGTATCTACTTTTCACTCCACTATATAAGCTCTAGGGTATGCTTACAAACTACCCTCTCTTTAATATTTTCGTGATTCTTTGATTTGAGAGCTAGCTAAGCTCTTACATCTTGGAGTGATCAACATTGTAGATACATTCAAGAAAGCCTTAATGGCCCAACATAAGGACAAATCCAAGAATTTGAAGAAGAAACATCCTCACAATAACAAGCAAAATAAGGGCCACAAACCCTCTCAACCAACTTCTACTCCTAATGGTGACAAAGGACCAAAATCGAAAAGTAAGAAGAGTGAGAGACGTTGCAATTTTTTTTGGGTAAGATGGCCATCTATTTAATGTATCCACACTACTAAACCATAAAAATTCATGATACCATTAATTCAAATACAACACATCATGCTAAAAATTCCCATACGTTTAACAACAATAATTTTAAAACATGAATACAACTAATCTACTCCCATACAACAACATATAAATCATTTAAACACATAGTTAATGCACAACAAGTTAAACCATCAATATAACTCAAACACAAGTTAAAACACTTGTCTTTTTATAACAATTGTGCAACCAACTACAAAGGATGGATGTTCCACCCAACCATATACTTACTGTTCCAAATCTCAACAACAAGTCACCACTGAGATGGGGCTAGGAATCCATGAAAGAGGGTGTCTCTCCACAGTCCAATCACAAATCAGTTTTCCCACAAACCCACTAATTTTTCCTACAACTATCCCAATTCCTCTAGCTCTCTTCCTCTCAACATCCTCGACCCAAGGAATGTGCCCCCTTCTCTCAAGTATTCCCCCAGGCTGCACCATTCTTTTATTAGGGCTTCCAGCATAGGTTGGTAAGGAATCTCTCTATTGGGGACTCCAGGGATGCTAGTTACCGGGAAAAATTAAAACATCAAGCTTGTTGCTCCAGTGAAAACTCTCACACGGGGAGTTCACTCTACATGCCTGACAACCTACCTCTTCTACAAGCCTGCCAACTTTCTTCTTTATCCTTTAATAGTTCCAAACATTTGGTAGCATGTCCTCCATTGTTGCCCCAAGCTCCAACACTCTCCTCCTTCTTGTCATCCCCAAAAATTTCATATAAAAACTCTCTTGTTGTCCCATACGAATTACCTCTTCTTTTTCCTCCTTACTTGACTCACACTCTTCTCTAAGATGATTGTACTCGGCCCCATGCCCCCAATAACTATGGGATGTGACTTCTCACACCCAACCTCTTGCATGTATTCAATGACTAGGCTACTTTACACTCAAGGGAAAATAGAAGGTTCACTCAAAACATTTAAATGAGGAAAAATGTTTGGGATTTAAACACATGAATAAGCCCCCCTTAGACCCCTCCTCTCTTGTGGATAACTCACCCCCCATATCTCTATCCATGTCCATCTGTAGCTGGCATCACATTTTTATTTATAAAATCTAGATATATACAAGTTCACATATTACATCGCTTGGCTCACAACCACATATCATATCTACTTTATACATTACTAAACTGGGGATTATAGTGAAGATGTTACATTTCCCCTCCACTACAATTTTACACCATCCTTGGTGCGTAACACCATGCCAATATGTATCCACAAATTTTACATCATAATACTAAGAAAATAAAAATTCTGCAAATTTCAGAACTCCAATAGCAATTCCAACTATAATCTCTAGTTCATCTCAACCAACTCGACCTAAGGAATGTACGCCCTTTTTTGTGTGTCGTTCCTCAGGCTATACCATTCTTTTATCAATGCTTCCAGTGTAGGTCTATCTGGAAATCTCTGAGATGTCATTCTAGGAACTCTAGCTACCCAAAACGAAGTCTTGCATTCTTATATTTTGTTTTCTTCAAAATTAACAAAAATGTGTGTGTATTCCTCCCGCATGGTCTCCTCGTGCTCCCACATAGCGTCTTTAGGACCATAGAAGATCCATTGGACCTCTACCATACCAATATTTCTGTTCCTAAGTGTTAGCACTGAGAGTCACCCTCAAATTGTGAGAGGATAAGCCCAGTACCCATTAGAATGTTTGGTGGAGGTAGGTTTATGAGTGGAGGTCAAATGGACAAAGCTCAATACAAGAATGATTTAACACAGAAATTGGACAAGCAATGCATAGGAAAATGAGGTCCTCATTAACTTCAGTTAGTGGTTAAAGTTTAATGGTGAGCAGAAGGAAGACTTAGTGAGAAAGGTGGACAAGTATTCCATGAGCATCCGACCTTCAATCAAATTGGTGAAGAAAAACTCAGGCACAAGGGCACTCTTGAACTCAAGTTTCAGACACTAAAATATGTCACAGCAGCATAATAATCAAACCTCCATTACCATGCGACTATAACAACTCATCTAGATCCTCCATGCATGAGCATTTTAGCATAAGAGGAAATACAATAACAAAAGGAAAGTACTGGAACATGTTACAACAACATTATAATCAAACCTCCATTACAATACAACCACAACCCTCGTCTAGATCCTCCATGCACGGGTGTTTCAACACAATTTAAACAAAGATATTAAAGAAGATGACTTCTATTAATGTGAAAGTCTCAAGTCTCATACAAAACCAGAGAACAACTCTGTTATCAAATATTACAAAATAGGGAGCTCTGCTCGACCATTCGATGACCATAACAAAATCTAGAACTGATCTATTTAAAATCAGCTCAGTCCACAATTGCCAAAGATTTGATCTGGCCCTCCCATTCAAAGATTTACGTCTGTGAAACCTTATATTAGACTATGCGTGTTTCCTCCTGTCAGACGCAAACTTGGCTCAGTATGGGCCTGCAAGAAGAAACTGCCTATTGTTGTACCTTAGGCTGACAACTCTGTCTCCTTAGCCATAATTTCCACTCTTCTATTTATGGACTGAGCTAAGGTTTCAGCTACCAGTCCCTACTTATTAACTGAATCCTTCTCAGTATTGGAGCATGGTAGGAGGACTATCAGGTGGCCACCTGTTGCTGTTGGATAAGACATCATATGTGCACATGAGTTCGGGGCTGCGGGAAGCGGTTTAGTCTCACATCGCTTTCGAGCCCGAAATGCATCCTCCTTTGCCACATATCCTCCTCGCAAAACCATGGTTAGGATTCGGCCTGCTCGAGGCCTTTTATTGCCCGAACATGTTGCAACCCCGTAATGATTTGAGGCCATTGATTTGAACGAGATCTAAGATCTGGGCACGCCAATTACTTTAGCACCCCTGCCAAAGCTTTCATATATCTGCCAACCTTGGAATCCTTCCAACTACGCTTGGAGATAACGCTACATTGAACTACACATGGGATCTCGACCATTGTAGACTGCACCTGCCCGCTCGCATGAGTTCATAGCTACTACTCGTGACTATGGGAAATTTCATGTGATAACATTGGCTCCATAGGGGATGGCATGCTCCCTGTGAGCTGCCAAGAACAACAGTTTAAGTGCCTTAGCCTTTGGGTCATGGAGGCACTTATTAATACCGAAAATAAAAAGAAAGTGGTAACTACAATGGTAAAAAGAAAGCCCATCATGGCTTAAACAAAATATTTCCTCAGAAAGTGCCCATTGATAGGGCCACCAAAAACTTCAGAATCCTCCAAGCTCTGCAACTTATAGGCGTTATTAGAAAATACCTCAGTAATCTTGAAAGGACCAATCCATAAGGCTTCAAATTTTCCATGTTTGCCTGTGTCTTGCTTGGGGGCATCCCATTTGAGCACCATATCCCCCAGCTGAAAACCCTCCTTACTTACCCTCTTGTCAAAGGCTTGTTTTATTTTCTATTGGTGATCCTGAGATTTATCAAGTAGCTGCTCCCTAGCCTGTTGTACTTCTACCAGCCGCTATATCCTCTTGACCATGTCATCAAGTTCTCCTTGGAAGTCCTGGAGGAATTTTGCCACAGGAAAGACAGGATGAGTAGGAAATATAGCCTCAATCCCATATACAAGTTGAAAAGGGGAAACACCCAGTGACCTCTTTGTTGTAACTCTGTCATCCCATAATGCAAATTTCAACTTTGAGTCCCAAGATTTCTTGTTGTCTTCTAACAATTTTTTGATGATCTTTATGAGGCTCTTGTTAAAGTACTCTGCTAAACCATTTTGCTGAGGGTAGTAAGGAGTAGAATGGATTAATGTAATCCCATACAGTTTACAAAACTTGATCAATGGTTCAGCTTTGAAGGAGGCATCATTGTTTGTAACAATCCTGCTTGGACAACCAAATGTGGACATGATATCCTCAAGAAAGCTAAGGATTACCTTGTGGGAGGAACTTATTGTAGGAATGGATTCTATCCATTTGGTGAAATAATCAGTGGCAGTCAAAATCCACCTGTGCTAACCACTTGAGGCTGGGTGTATTTCCCCAATGAAGTTAAGACTCCATTGTTGGAAAGGTCTAGAAACCACTACAGGTTTCAAAGGCAAATATTTGAGTTGCTGCTTTCTGGAAAAAATTTGGCATTTAACACAAGATCTAAGCTTAGCACAAACATAAGTAAAACGACTGGGCCAGAAATGCCCAGATTTGAGGATCTTATAGTCTGTGGTCCTCCAAAAATGATGTCCCCCACACAAGCTATCATGAAAATCAACTATGGCTCTTTGGGCGTCCTATGGGTCTAGACATCTCAACAAAACTCCTAGAGGATCCTTCCAATACAAAACATGATCAATGAGACAATATTTGATTGCTTTGAGTTTCAAAGCTCTCACCTTGTTCTTGTCCAAGCCATCAGGAGGTCACAACTTCTGCATAAAATATATGATGTATTTATACTAGGTGCATTCTACCAAGTTGAGGCTGACATGAGAGTCTTTATCAACAATATTAGCTTGCTGATTTTCTGAGTTTATGTTCATGAAATTAACTCCTAAAGCCTTGCAGTTTGATTTAGCCAGCAACCTGGCCAAACCTTGGCCTTTCACCAACTTAGTGGGCCTTATTTCAAGGTCAAATTCTAGAATTCTAGCAATCCATTTTCTTCTCTTTCCATCTATATAAGGCTGGATCAATATCTCTTTTACTGAGGCTGAGAGGACATATAAAACAATATTTGAATGCAAAACATATATTTTGAAAGCCTTGATGGCTTTGACCAAATCATATGCCTGCTTCTCCATGATATCATATCTCATTTCTGCATCCCTCAATGCTCTGCTGAAAAAGGAAATAGGCCGCTCTAACCCCTCAGATTTTTTTTGTAGAAAAACAATAGCCAATGTGTTAAATGAGGCAAAATAAAATATAAGAAATTCCTTAGAATAGTTAGGGCTGATGAGCACAAGAGCTTCAGTCAAAGCCCTTTTGATTTGGTCAAAATAATCTCTAGACTCAACAATCCATTTTACCTCGTTCCCCTTTCTAAGCATGGCTGTAATGTGCTTTACCAACTCAACAAAATTAGAAATGAATCTTCTCAAAAAAATGATTTTACCCAAGAAAGACTGAACCTCTTTCTTAGATCTGGGAAACGATAAAGCTTGGATGGCCTCTACTCTACTTGGATCAATTCTTACCCCTTCTGCTGACACAACATGCCCCAATAATTTACCCTCCTTCATAGCAAACAAAGATTTCTTAGGATTGAGGGATAGACCAAACCTTCTGCATTTCATGAAGACCTTCTTCAGATGATGACAATGCTCTTTGTCAGATTTTGAGAACACTGTAATGTCATCCAGGTAGATGACTACAAAATTTTCTTTCTCCCCGATAAAGACAATCTCCATGGCTCGCTGGAAGGTTTCTCCTGCATTCATTAATCCAAAGGGCATTTTAGCATACATGAATGTGCCCCAAGGAGTAGTGAAGGTTGTCTTTTCTCTATCTTCAGACAATACAAATATCTGATTGTAGCCAGAAAATCCATCAATCATGGACATCCTAGATGAACGAGTCACTCTCTGCAAAATGTGCTCCATCTCTGGCAAGGGGTAGTTATCCTTTTTGGAGCTTCTGCTCAAATTCCTAAAATCAACACATAACCTGATTTCTCCACTTTTATTCCTCACAGGCACTAAGTTAGCCACCCATTCTGAATATCTCAAAGGAATGATGATCTGGGCATCCAACAATTTTTTCACTTCTTTTTCCATAGTAGGCAGTAGCGTGGGATTTATCTGTCTAAGTTTCTGCATGAAAGGCTTGGTCTCTTCTTTTAAAGGGATCTTATTGTCAATAATGTTTGTGTCATATGTCCTTAAATCTTCATATTTCCAGGAAAATACATCAACAAACTCTTTCAAAAGATTGACATACTCAACCCTTTATTCTTTTGACAAATTGCTAGACAATTTGACATATTTTGGGTTTTCCTCTGTCCCTAAATTGCATTCGGTCACATCAACATTTTTAGTTGAATCTCCAACCTTTACAACAACATCATTTCTGTCAAAAAATCTCTCCAGGGGGGAAAGTCCCTTTGGAATATGGTTACTGGGTAACTGAACAATATGATGGTCAATAGTTTTATTCAGAAAAATATTAGCATGGGGGATTTCTTCAGAATCCTGATCCTGATCAATATGCAAATCAAAAAATTCATCCACAGTTTGAAGAAATATTTTTATCTCAAGATCATCCTAAAAAACCTTCCAATGTTTGGCATTGTTAGGTATATAGGGTCTATACTTTAATTCCACATCATACTTGAGTTTGGGGGGCAAAGGAACCCTGAACTTGCTTGTTGAAACAACCAAGGAATCTGCCACAATTTTCTCCTCTCTTGGAATAAATGAGATATTAAAAACCAAGAAGAAACTATCGACCATATCCCAGACTTCATTTCTGTAGGCCCTTAACCTGGGGTGCTTAGCCTGATACCGATTTCTGACTTGATGAACAATCAACTCAATATCTCCAAACACTGCTAGTTCCTCAATCTTCAGATCTTTGGCAACCCTCAAACCCAAAACAAGAGCCTCATATTTTGCCACATTGTTTGTTGTTTCAAATTCAAGTTTGTCAAACATGGATATGGTCTCTTGGGCAGGAGAAATGAAGACTACCCCAACACCAACATTCTCCCTAGAAGAGGCTCCATCAAAGAACATCTTCCAAACAAAGGTATTAGGAGGAGGATTTTCACAGGAGGTGAACGAGTGATTTCTGATTTCAATAAGTGTTTGAGGAGCATCAATGAGTTGTATCATATTGGTTCCTAAATCAGTATCAATTGCAAAAATGGGGTGG
>JZKD02S1522760.1:0-10555 GCA_000966675.3 Picea glauca
GATAATAGGAAGTGTATGGAGAAGGTGGCAACACATTGGCCAGAATTCCAACTCATGGATGGTGAGATACATGACTGAGATAGAGAGCATTATGTAATTCAATGCAAGGTGCACTAAATAAGAATGCATTCAGAATTGCACTCATGCAGAATAATTGATAGAATTGTATACTAAATGCAATGGTTGAATATGTTTTGTAAGTACATGCATATATATTATTGCATGGAAATAATTATACTAATGGTTGAAATGTTGCTAACCCATGAAGTTGAGAACATTGCAGGAATTGTTAAACATTGCAAGAGAAAAGTTACAAGCTAGGTAGTCACAACAATAGAGACTACATAAAATTTTATGTTCAAAAAATTGAAATAATAAGCTTACTGTTGTTAATTATGAACATGCATATGCATAGAATGACGAGTCATTCTCTTTGGTCATGTTGTTTGGTAATTGTGATTGAATTGCTAGGTGCAAGAAATTCTAATATCATTGCATAAGATGTTGTACATGTTGAATTATGATGTACAAAAAATACTGACAATTTGTTGGCAGTATGCAAGATGAAGTCTTGCAGGAAAATTGTATGCAATTTGGTGTCTGTGGAAAATCACAAGGATGGATGCATTCATAATATGGCAACAACCAAGATGAATCATGAAATAGAATGTCATGTTTTGGGGATAAAAAATGAATTTCCTTTCAAACTAATTGAAGTTCCTAAATGAATTCTTTTATGTTGTCTCATGATAACTGCATGTGGTTTATGTAGATGAGATGATGCTGATAAAAGTTAAAATGTTGACTACAAAGAGT
Organism: Picea glauca; assembly: GCA_000966675.3. NCBI lineage: Eukaryota > Viridiplantae > Streptophyta > Pinopsida > Pinales > Pinaceae > Picea > Picea glauca. The sequence continues at coordinate 817 of JZKD02S1522760.1, forward strand.
ATCTCAAGAAGATGCTTCTTGGAAACCTTTGAGGGTAATTGGAACTCCTCGAGCCACGGTTCTCTAAGACTTCCAGTCCAGCCTGTTGTTGAAGCCCAAGGAAAGGGAGGTGTAGCACCGATGGACTATTCTTGTGAAGGTGTTTACTCTCGGGTGGGACATGCATGTGGGGAATGAGAGACCATTAGTTGGAGTGATACTAATATTTGAATGGTTGGAGNTAAATGCAATGGTTGAATATGTTTTGTAAGTACATGCATATATATTATTGCATGGAAATAATTATACTAATGGTTGAAATGTTGCTAACCCATGAAGTTGAGAACATTGCAGGAACTGTTAAACATTGCAAGAGAAAAGTTACAAGCTAGGTAGTCACAACAATAGAGACTACATAAAATTTCATGTTCAAAAAATTGAAATAATAAGCTTACTGTTGTTAATTATGAACATGCATATGCATAGAATGATGAGTCATTCTCTTTGGTCATGTTGTTTGGTAATTGTGATTGAATTGCTAGGTGCAATAAATTCTAATATCATTGCATAAGATGTTGTACATGTTGAATTATGATGTACAAAAAATACTGACAATTTGTTGGCAGTATGCAAGATGAAGTCTTGCAGGAAAATTGTATGCAATTTGGTGCCTGTGGAAAATCACAAGGATGGATGCATTCATAATATGGCAACAACCAAGATGAATCATGAAATAGAATGTCATGTTTTGGGGATAAAAATTGAATTTCCTTTCAAACTAATTGAAGTTCCTAAATGAATTCTTTTATGTTGTCTCATGATAACTGCATGTGGTTGATGTAGATGAGATGATGTTGATAAAAGTTAAAATGTTGACTACAAAGAGTATCTCAAGAAGATGCTTCTTGGAAACCTTTGAGGGCAGTTGGAACTCCTCGAGCCACGGTTCTCTAAGACTTCCAGTCCAGCCTGTTGTTGAAGCCCAAGGAAAGGGAGGTGTAGCACCGATGGACTGTTCTTGTGAAGGTGTTTACTCTCAGGTGCGACATGCATGTGGGGAATGAGAGACCATTAGTTGGAGTGATACTAATATTTGAATGGTTGGAGTGTTGCTGAGGTCTGGTACCTTGGCCTAGACCATGTGGATAAGGATTGTGGACCATGGCTATCTTGGGAAGCCATTGCCCCGATGGAGTCATAGCCCTGCTCAGGGGTGGAAGGTCTTCTCAATCAAAAGATAACTACAATTCTCTATTTATTGTATGTTGTGTATGTTGTATACAATTATAATGTTATTTAAATTGTCTGTATATACATATATATACATTGCATATATGCTTGCATTACCGCATCCTTGACTGTACATAATGTGTCTCATATTTCATTACTTAATAAATATATATACGTGATGCCAATCATGTAATCGATTGGAATGTGACTCGGGTGGAGCAACAAGGTATCCTGCAAGTGCATCCTGTGCGCATATTGGACAAGAAAAAAAACAACTCCGGAATCGATCTATTAAGATTGTAAAGGTCTAGTGGACCTGGTACGGTCCTGAGGATGTGACATAGGAGCATGAAGACGCTATGAGGGCATAATACCCGCATATTTTTGAAGATTTTGGAAATCTTGTTGATGCTGTGTGAAAGTTGCACTGAGGATAGTGCAAAAATAAGGGGAGGGGATTGTAATACCCCAAGGACTTTCCCCAATTCCATTATGAATTGTAATTATGATCTATAGACTGGTGAGATAAGTTTATATAAGATGATGGGGTTATGATTTATTAGGCTAGGGAGCCTAAGAGTTGAAGGACAAGAGCCTAATTTTGTACATGTAACTATGCACATTATTAATAAAGATGAACATCTCTGCGTGTGGACCGACCACGATGAATGAGTGATGGGGGACTAAAATTCCACAAAGCCTAGGTAAGGGATTGGGGGTTGGAAGGTTGGAAAGAGAGGCTAAGTGTTGAGCCTAGGGGCTTAAGTCCTTGGGAATAATATTTTAATATTATTCTAAAATCCATGTGAAATCTTCGTTTTGTCCTAAGTTCCTGGGGAGGAATGCATGCAGCTTCATGGGCGATATGTGTCGACCCAGGCGCATGCAATTTAACCCTAGAAATGAGCCGTGTTAGGGGTTCACTTTCCATTACGTCGACTGTTGCATGGGAGTTGGGTGGGCATTCCTCCAAACATCACCTAAATCCGGGGTTTGGCCTTCCAATTCCTCCATCCATCAACTAAGTCAGGAAGTCCATTCTCCATCTTCCGTCTGAACAGGTGGGCGTTCCCGATCGACCTTTGTTGGGTGTTTTATGTTGGATCCTTTACCTGAACCATGGGATTCTCTGCGTGGAATATCTCTACACCTTATGCATCTCTGAAACCAGAGCCATGAGTCTGTCCTTTATTGTTGGTTGGGGAAACCCAAACTGTCTCATAATTGCTGAGCCTTGTTATGCTGAAGCGTCTGTCTATCATCTATTTGGGGAACCCGTGTTTGTTGTCCTAGTTGACTGTAGCGGCCATGCAGTTCTTGGCTGGGTGTGGTTTGTGCTATTGTATGTTCATCACCGAGCCTTGTTGTTTTTCTTCTTTGTATGTGAATGAGATTAAGGAAATTGGTTGTATGACTTATGTGTAACCTCTCTCCAGGTGAGGGAGGTGATTGTTGTTGAAGAGGCAGGTTTTACCAAGCCTGTGAGCGACTCTCTCCAGGTGAGAGAGTGCGCAGAGGAAGGATAGAGCTCCTGGAAGGAACCCTGTAGTTGCCACAGAGCTCAGAGATTTTCGGTCCGGTTTGTTGCTGAAGCGCAAGGCAAGGGAGGTTAGCAACCAAAGGACTGGCTAGGTGAAATAAAAGGTGTATACTTCTGGGGTGGGATAGGCATGTGGGGAAGGAGAGTCTGTGGGCAGTGGACATAAGTGGTTCCTGGGAGAGAATCCTCCTTCTTTTACGTGTATTCTTCCTGTAAACCTTACCTAGCCTAGGATTCCTTACCTAGTGGAGCTTAGTCCCAGCTCAGGGGTGACCTACTACTGAGAGTGATGAGCAGCGTGGCCTAAGGCTGGGAGGTTCGTGGAAGGTCTACACACAGTTGGTGGAATTACCATAGTTTCAAAGATAAGTATCAGCTTATGCTTGATATTATGTTTTGTATGCATGTGATGCTTATATGTATCATGTATTCTGTTGTGCATATGAATTATTGTTAATGCCAGGGATTATTTATGTTAGCAGTAAGCTTGTGCTTACTCTGAGTTAAATGTGTTTAATTTGATTTAAATGCATGTTATTAATTAAGTATGAGAATGATGTTGTTCCACAGAGTAGCATTGCCCGACCAGTGGGTTGACGGTCGGGGAACGTTACATCATGCTTCATTGTTTTTGAATTCAACATATCTCCTAATTATAACCTTGTTTGTCACTAGATTATAGAATTTGTATGTCTTAGATTGATCATTGTACCCAAGAAATATGCATTTTTCACTTTTTTCATCTAGCTTGCTTCTTAATTCTTTCAACACATGAGCATATGCCACACAACCAAACACTCTAAGATTTTCTACTCTCATGTCCATCCCTTTTGTGGTACTTTGTTCCTTAAACTTTTAGTGGGAGATCTATTAAAAAAAAAATTGAAGAGGTTACTTCTTTTCCCCAAAATTCATTTGACAAGTACTTTTATTTTAGCATGCTTTTGGCCATATTCATGATAGTTCTATTTTTCCTCTCAGCTACACCATTTTGTTGTGGTGTATACATTGTTTTAAATTGTCTTTTAATGCCATCATGTTTTCAAAAATCATGAAATTCCTTTGAATCATATTAGCCTTGATCTCAACACTTTAATTTGATGACCACTCTACTTCTCTACTATTTCCTTGAACTCTCTAAATTTGTCAAAAGTTTTAGTTTTCGTTGCAAGACCACACAGATCTATATGAATAATCTCTAATGGTGTCTTTTCCGTACAAGACACCCCTTTAGGAAAAATATCTCTATGCCACTTTTCCATAATGCAACTTTTGCATGTACTAGTTGGCTCATGAATGAGAGGCAATACTTCAACCATCATTTTATTTTGCAATAACTTTAAGCCACCAAAATGTAGATGACCAAACCTAAAGTTTCATAACTAAGAGTCATCCAAACATGTTTCTTTTTTGGAAAATGAGGCATATTGACCTCCATAATTCATGAGTAATGTGTACATTTTATTCTTTGTCATTTTGACCCTAGCAATTAACCTCTTACTCGGAGGTTTGTCATATATGATGCAATCATCTCCCTTAGAAATTACATTCTACCCCTTCTCAGTAAGCTGGCCAACATTAACGAGACTATTTTTTAATCATGTGGCATAATACACATATGATATATGCATTGTTTGACCTTGTTTGGTAAAGATATTGACCATTCCTTTTCCCATAACTTTTATAACATTATATGTCACTAATTTTACTTCAGTTCTTAATAATCATCTAGATTTGTAATTAGATTTCTATTGCTTATCATATGATCGTTACTTCCACTATTATGCACCAAATATTACTAGAAATCTCTTGAGCAACATTACATGTAAGAAATAAAGAATCTTCATAATTTTCATAGGCATTTGAATAATTTGCATTATGTTTGCTAAGGTAAGTGTATTTTCCATACACTCATGTGCCTAATGACCTAGCGTATTGCAATAGTAACATTTTACCTTGGTTTTCTCATACCTGTTATTTGGTTGCAAGCTTTTGTTGTTGTTTCTACCCCTTGAGCTATGAAATGACATCGTTTCTTGATTTGAATCTTCATTTCCATCTCTTTGACCACTACTTCTACTTCCTTCCCCTACCTCTTGGTCTACCTCTCCCTCTTGAGATATAAAATTGGGACTTGAAAGCATATTCCAGAGAATCATCATATCTATTTATTCTAAATTCATGAGATAGAAAAAATACCAAGAACTCATCTATTGATAGTTGTGACAGGTCCTTAGACTCTTCAATAGCTACGACTACAACATTAAATTTCTTGGGAAATGTTATAAGAACTTTCTATACCACTTTCTAATCTGAAAATCTTTACCATTCATCCTTAATTGATTTATTATGTTCATGAATTGATTCGTTGATCCACTGACTCTCATTCTTTCATCTTTAAGTTTTCAAAATTCATTCTTAAACTCTGCGATTTGATTTAAAATTCATTCTTAAGCTCTATGGTTTGACTATCTTGACCTTAGTAAAACCTTGATAGTTGATTTCTAAGATATGCCACATTATTTTTGAGAATTTGGTTACAAAGACCTTAAGAAATATACTCTATTCCAAGCCATTTTAGATGAGATATAATATACTCTCATCGAAGCCATTTTGTGGATGAGATATAACACTTTTTCATCTTTTTCCTATTGTCTCTAAGCATATCCCTTTGAAAATTTGTAAAGGCTTGAGAAGTTGCCTGATCAATGGGTTGAGTATACCCATGAGCTACAAGCTCCCAAACATCCTGAAAATGTAGTAAAATTCTCATGTGGATTGCTCATACTTTATAATTTTTTCCTTTGACTACATGAGTTTGTCGTTTCATAAGGCTATTCAAGCTATTACTGGAAGCCATTTCCATTTTTTTTTTCTTTATAAAATTTACTAATCAAAATAAATTTTTTCTTTTCTTTCAAGCAAAATTACACTTCAAAAGATTTCCAACTTTAAATTTCACCCCAAAAAACACAATGTACATAATGCTTTAGCTTCTGATTTAACCCTCAATTTTCCTTCATATCATCTACAATATCTTTTCTTCATTGATAATGTTAAAATATATATTTTTTAATAGCCATGTAACATTCAACAACTATGGCCTTCAAATATATGATGTAATTCAAGAATTATGATCTGACCAGATATGGTATGACTAAACAAAAGAAAGGGGCGAGAATTACTTTTCCCGTGTTCAGATTATTACCAGAATTTAGAGAGACCCTTAGCTAATGAAGTGTGAGTGCGCTTTTAGCGGAACCTCCACCATTCTCTCCATGCACAATCCCCGCGGTTGTGAATGGTAATGACGACGACTCTTTATTTAAATAGTTGAATCTCCTTCAGTGATTTATAAACCCTTGACCGAATTCCTCTTCATGTTGTCGCCTAATTAATCTGGACTAAACCCTCATCTCTGTGGCGCAGATTTTGCTCCCTTCACACGCAGTGCATTCTACCATGATATCTGCTACAATGATCTCCACGTGGACTTATCTTGTATGCTTGCTACAAGAATCCCTTTCACGTGGGCTTCCTTCATAAAAATGGATTCCTCCTCACATACAACGATCCCTTTCTCGTGGGTTTCCTTCATAAAAATGGATTCCTCCTCACATGCGCTAGTCAACGTTGTGATTTAAACTGCTGAACTGCTCAACGAAACTATGGTCAATCTGCCCAACTATGGTACCAAATTGTTAGAATAAATTGACAACAATTATTTCTCTGCTAGAGCTGAAAACCCACAATCATACGCACGATTCACAATCTGACTCACAAGCTTTAGCTCGAATGGAAAATTGCGTTTGCATTGATCCAGAGAACCATATTTCCATATTTATTTACAAATGTAGAAGAGTCTATCAATCAAGAGATTTCTGAGAGGATTGTCGATGCAAAAATTTCCAGATTTCTGGAGTTGTTTCAAAATAGAGGTTTCGTGAAGAGTGTAGTTATAGTTCATCTACTATCTTAAATGCGGTAATTGTGATTACATTTCTACAATGCTATCTCAACGTATAAATGCAGTTGTAACTTCATCATCGTCCTTTCCCTTTGTGATTGATTACCAATACAATGCAAAAACACCCAAGAAAGTATCGAACAAAATTTCTCACTGTCTCTATTAGATTTTAAAGTGTACACTTTACGATCTTGGTGATCAAAATGCACAAGGTGAGAAGATTGATAACAATGTGTAAACACTCCATCATTTTCCTCCTTTTTAATGTATTTTCTTTTAATCTCATGATTAGCTTTGGAGAAAAACATTATTGTCGGCGAAACCAATAAACTAGGGTTTAGAATCAAGCTTTGTACACAGTGGATTAGGTGGTACTTCCTGGTTCCAGGCAGGGGACACTGTCAGGAATAATGGTCATATCACATGACAAGGTGGTCAAGCGTTCCTTTAAGGACACGACCATAGGTCAAACGACCATCAGTGGATCAGTTCCCCTTTGGAAACCAGTGGTCTAGGGTGATAAATTGTGAAGTAAAGAGAAATGCAGAGAGAAAGAATAGAATAGTATATTGGAATGTATGAAGAAGATATTGTTAGAAGAAGATATTATGCAATGGGAGATGGCTGAGCTAAATAGGCTCAAGCAAGACAAAAATAGAAAGTACAACTATCCAGTACAACTGGCAGTGTACAATCACACTGTTGAGGTTACATTATATTTAACACTCCCTCTTAAACTCAACAGTTACAATCATCAGCACTGACTATGCCTAAGTGTTGTCTCTGAAAATCAAAAACTAACTTTTCTAGTGGCTTTGTAAAGATATCAGCAAGTTGATCTCGAGAACCACAAAATTGTAGTGCAATATCCCCATTATTGACTAGCTCGCGTATGAAATGAAACCGAGTGTCAATGTGTTTNGGGTGGAAGGTCTTCTCAATCAAAAGATAACTACAATTCTCTATTTATTGTATGTTGTGTATGTTGTATACAATTATAATGTTATTTAAATTGTCTGTATATACATATATATACATTGCATATATGCTTGCATTACCGCATCCTTGACTGTACATAATGTGTCTCATATTTCATTACTTAATAAATATATATACGTGATGCCAATCATGTAATCGATTGGAATGTGACTCGGGTGGAGCAACAAGGTATCCTGCAAGTGCATCCTGTGCGCATATTGGACAAGAAAAAAAACAACTCCGGAATCGATCTATTAAGATTGTAAAGGTCTAGTGGACCTGGTACGGTCCTGAGGATGTGACATAGGAGCATGAAGACGCTATGAGGGCATAATACCCGCATATTTTTGAAGATTTTGGAAATCTTGTTGATGCTGTGTGAAAGTTGCACTGAGGATAGTGCAAAAATAAGGGGAGGGGATTGTAATACCCCAAGGACTTTCCCCGATTCCATTATGAATTGTAATTATGATCTATAGACTGGTGAGATAAGTTTATATAAGATGATGGGGTTATGATTTATTAGGCTAGGGAGCCTAAGATTTGAAGGCCAAGAGCCTGATTTTGTACATGTAACTATGCACATTATTAATAAAGATAAACATATCTGCGTGTGGACCGACCACGATGAATGAGTGATGGGGGACTAAGATTCCACAAAGCCTAGGTAAGGGATTGGGGGTTGGAAGGTTGGAAAGAGAGGCTAAGTGTTGAGCCTAGCGGCTTAAGTCCTTGGGAATAATATTTTAATATTATTCCAAAATCCATGTGAAATCTATGGTTTGTCCTAAGTTCTTGGGGAGGAATGCATGCTGATGGAATGCATGCAGCTTCATGGGAGATATGTGTCGACCCAGGCGCATGCGATTTAACCCTGGAAATTAGCCGTGTTAGGGGTTCACTTTCCATTACGTCGACTGTTGCATGGGAGTTGGGTGGGCATTCCTCCAAACATCACCTAAATCCGGGGTTCGGCCTTCCAATTCCTCCATCCATCAACTAAGTCAGGAAGTCCATTCTCCATCTTCTGTCTGAACAGGTGGGCGTTCCCGATCGACCTCTGTTGGGTGTTTTATGTTGGATCCTTTACCTGAACCATGGGATTCTCTGCGTGGAATCTCTCTACACCTTATGCATCTCTGAAACCAGAGCCATGAGTCTGTCCTTTATTGCTGGTTGGGGAAACCCAAACTGTCTCATAATTGCTGAGCCTTGTTATGATGAAGCGTCTGTCTATCATCTATTTGGGGAACCCGTGTTTGTTGTCCTAGTTGACTGTAGCGGCCATGCAGTTCTTGGATGGGTGTGGCTTGTGCTATTGTATGTTCATCACTGAGCCTTGTTGTTTTTCTTCTTTGAATGTGAATGAGATTAAGGAAATTGGTTGTATGACTTATGTGTAACCTCTCTCCAGGTGAGGGAGGTGATTTTTGTTAAAGAGGCAGGTTTTACCAAGCCTGTGAGTGACTCTCTCCAGGTGAGAGAGTGCGCAGAGGAAGGATAGAGCTCCTGGAAGGAACCCTGTAGTTGGCACAGAGCTCAGATATTTCCGGTCCAGTTTGTTGCTGAAGCGCAAGGCAAGGGAGGTTAGCAACCAAAGGACTGGCTAGGTGAAATAAAAGGTGTATACTTCTGGGGTGGGATAGGCATGTGGGGAAGGAGAGTATGTGGGCAGTGGACATAAGTGGTTCCTGGGAGAGAATCCTCCTTCTTTTACGTGTATTCTTCCTGTAAACCTTACCTAGCCTAGGATTCCTTACCTAGTGGAGCTTAGTCCCAGCTCAGGGGTGACCTCCTACTGAGAGTGATGAGCAGCGTGGCCTAAGGCTGGGAGGTTCGTGGAAGGTCTACACACAGTTGGTGGAATTACCATAGTTTCAAAGATAAGTATCAACTTATTCTTAATATTATGTTTTGTATGCATGTGATGCTTATATGTATCATGTATTCTGTTGTGCATATGAATTATTGTTAATGCCAGGGATTATTTATGTTAGCAGTAATCTTGTGCTTACTATGAGTTAAATGTGTTTAATTTGATTTAA
>JZKD02S1522771.1:0-10555 GCA_000966675.3 Picea glauca
TTTTTCTATGCTATATTGATGTTTGGTTCTTAACATACTCCAAATGGATCGTAATACTCCAAGAGTTTGAATTAGAATTCAAACATGCTAAGTCCAAGAAATCCTTGGTGTTTGCTGAATTGATATATGACCTGCCCTGTTTTGAGATGAAAAATGTAGCAGAGGATTCATTACCCGATGAATCCCTTTTTCTGATCAGTTCTGATGACCTTTGGTATGGGGATATCATTATATATCTCTAGACTCGGACTTTCCTGCCCGATTTTTCTAGCATTGACCGTCGTCGAATATGTTACCAATCCTGTCGGTATATAATCCTCGATGATACTCTTTATCGTCGTGGGATTGACTCTGTTTTTCAAGGATGCCTCACATTTGATGAAACTGAGAAAGTCTTGAATGACTGCCATTCTGGAGCATGTGGTGGTCACATGTCTGGGTATGCTCCTGCCCAAAAGATCTTACGAGATGGGTATTTTTGGCCTTCTTTATTAAAAGATTGTATTATCGCTGTCCAAAAATGACACGTTTTCCAAACATACAACAACAAAATATGATCACACCTTTCTCCTCTACACCCTATAGTATCCGTTGGACCTTTTGCAAAATGGGGTATCGATTTCATGACATGTCACCCTCACTCAGTTGAAGGGCATGGATACATTATTGTAGTCATAGATTATTTTATGAAATAGGTCGAGGCGATGCCTACATTCAATAATATGGGAAAGAAGGCAACATTATTCATATTCAATCATATTATTGCTCGGTTTGGTGATACCCAAGATATAGTTACTGATCACGGTAGCCACTTTAGAAACTTTATGATGTTCGAACTCACCGAAAAGTTGGGTCTTCGCCATGAAAACTAAACACCCTATTACCCACAGGCCAATGGCTAGGTTGAAGAAATAAAAAAAGTCCTCATTACCATGCTTCGACGAATGATATGGATTCGCAAAACTAGTTGGCACACAATGTTGTTTTCAACATTGTGTGCTTACCAAAAATCTGTCAAGTTTGCTACCGGGTTTACACCTTTCCAGTTAGTTTATGGTATAGAACCCATATTTCTATTTGAATGTTGGATACCATCTCTAAAGCTAGCCATTGAACTTCTTCCAAACACTTTTGCTGAAGAAGAACATCTGTTGTATCTTATGCAACTGGATGAAACCCGTCGTGATGCCACCCTAGTTATAAAAACCCATAAGAAACACGTTAAATCCCAATACGACAAACATGTCAAAACACGCATTTTATCTGAAGGTGATCTAGTTCTCCTTTATGAACAAGATTGGGATTTTCTAGGAGTCGAAAAATTTGAGGCTATGTGGCGAGGTCCTTATATCGTCAGATGAGTGTTGGAGAAAGGAGCCTACGAGTTAGTGGACTATGATGGTGTCCCTTTGAGTGAACCTCGAAATGGGCTTTACTTAAATAAGTACTATGCTAAGGTAATTTGTGCATGAGTGTTTGTATTTTATTGTATCATACTTTCGTGTGTTACTTTAGTGTTCTTTTTCGTTATTTGGTTTCCACCCTCGACTGCTTACCTTGCATTGTGCTTGGTTTTCAGATGTCGGAGTCTTCGCTACCCCAGATTGGCTTTGTCGATGGTTCTAGTCGTAGTACTCAGAACCTTGCTTCTGCTGCATGGGAAATTTATGCACCTACCAATGAACTTATTAGTTTACAAGGTGTTTTCCTCGATCGTGCGACCAAAAATATCGCAGAATATAGCACCGTCATCGAATTGTTGACTAATGCTATTTCACTTGGTATCCACCACTTAGTTATATGACTTGATTCACAGCTAGTAGTGCTAAAGTTAAGTAATGTCTATGTTATCTGAAGTCCTACTTTATTGCGGGTATATCTACGAATTCGTCTCTTGGAACGTTATTTTGATTATATCGAATATCAACACATTCCTAGATGTCTAAATGCATTGACTGACGCTTTAGCTAATTATGTGTTAGACAGACATATAAGACATTTATAAAAACAATCACACATCACATGTATTATATGAAACAAAATAAGCAGGTAGAAGCCGCATATCTATATATATATAACGATCAAAAGTTTAACAATTTTTTTTTGTCCAAAGACCAAGATATAAAAATATATGAATCCCATGGCTTCTACAAATTAGCATCATGGATGAAACTCACAGTAACATACAACCGCTTGAGCGACCCTACGGAGTAGTTGACTAAAAGACTCAGACACCCCCACAGTATGGCGTTGAAAACGCCTCAGGATCTCCCCAATAGAGATGTTCGGGACATCTGAAGTCAGTCCCTCTAAGTTATATTCAATTTCCTCATATTCCTCATCCTCCCATCTTGCCACTGGAGCCACTTCCCCTCGTCTCTAAATGGGAGATGTTCTTGGAGGTCGATACGACCCCACATCTATGTCGTCAAAAGAAATTTTTGATTAGTCCTTGGATCGAAAACGTAAAAACATTTTATATAATAAAATTTACAAAAAACATTAAAAAAAAACAAAATGTGTACTTCTTACCTAAGTCACCCCACTGAGCATCCTTAGGAAGAACAAAATCTGGATCTCCTCATAAATCCAAGCCGACATATGAATAGTCATCGATCATCAGCATCTAGGGCCTCAACTAGTCAAAAAATGAATCATTATATTTGATTATAGGGCCTTCTACTTGCCGAACCATGAGGTTACACCACCTCATCATCCTTGGATCCCGTGGGGCTGGTAAACCCCAATCTACCTATAGACACAGTAGTGGGACCCTCTCAAGGAAGAAAGACACCAAAATCGATCTGTACCCAAACTATTTCAAGTTACCCCTTCTGCACTTTGTCAGTTGCCTCTTCATGGTGTGAAGAACCACATCCGACCAGTTGAGAACCTGAGGCTCTGTGCACTCTATTGCATACTAGAAATATCTCTGGAGAGCCATGTGCGGAGCCACACTCCTTTCCTTGCGTGCAATGGTAAACAAGATAGTCTGTAAGTTCAGATCTTGGACACCCCAGATGCTGAATTTATCCTTTCTTCTCTCCACCTCGAGAACATAATATTGGCAAACATACTCGCTCATAGGAAGTCCACTGCCTCTACCTCCGGTCAGAGTCGCATGGTATCCACGTCTTGACAACCCCATCATAAAATAGATATCCTCAATATCTAGTGTAAACGTGTGGACCCCTTGAAATACTTGTTGATCCACATCCCACATGTGGACCAGGTACTCTAACAACCTGAGTTGGGCTCTCATGCCATGGATCCTGAAAATTTTTAAGATCCCACATTCCCGAAGGGCAACAACTATACCCAGATCATTTCTGACAATGACACCATCCTCCTCGTGTTCTGTTTCCCTCCATTTCAACATTGTGATGATCAATACCTACAATGGAGCCATGAGAAGGAGGTTAACAACTCAATTTAACCTCTTGAATAAATTTTTATTGAGCAAAAAATACACGAAAATTTGTTTTTCAGCCCTTGCAGGAGAAGCTTTCACACAACGCGAGATTCTTGCAGGTGCACTGAAGCCCACCTAGGAAAAAATTAGGTTCTCACAGGTCCTGAATGGCCCACCTGTGAGAATTCCTGAGCACACCTAGCAGCCCCAAAATGGGCTGAAACACTAAATTTTTCCAATAAAAGTAAAATGTAATCCATGAAAACATTGAAGAATCAGGAGATTACCTCGTTGGCCGAAACTATTTGCTAAATGACCGCTTGTACTTCTTGCAATCGGCCTAAGAAATTTGGGATTAAAGAGGTGTTTTGGACAATTTTTTGACAAAGTAACAATGAAATGGTAAAAAGGGCTTTTCATCCATATTTATTCACTTTTTTACTATTTTTCATTGATTTTTTATATTATTTTTATTATTTTGCCTAAAAATCTATTACTCTAATGGATTTGTGAGTATGTTTTTTTCGTAGATAGATGACCTGGAAGACCGAACGACGGTGTATGAGAATTTTTCTTGTTTATCTATCACATGTACAAATACCTTTTTAGGGTTTTGTAAGAAAAACCTTGAGCTCAGTCTTCATTCATTCTCGCACTCGAAAATACATGAGAATGCAACCAAGTATACTTTTTTCATCTTTTCGTACTCATCATGGTAACACAAAAACAACGAAAATAAGGGAGTATCCTTTAAGCTCTTTTCACACTCCATAAAAATGAAAATATTGTCGAGCGATCTTGTTCTTTTCACTCTCGTAAAAGTATTTGAAGAAAAAGTTCAATGAGAGATAGTTTATCACTTTTTCGGTCTCGTCGAAACAATTTACGAAAAAGGAACTGGGAGAGTTCTCTTTAAGTGCTTTTTAGACTCTCAGAACATGAAAAACCCCCGAGTTTTTCTATCTTTGGACTTGTTAAACGAACATTGAAAGGCCCTTATGGGACCGAACCACTCATTCCTAGGGTTTGCTAAACATACTCTGAGGGACTCGTCTGAAGGATGATCTTACATCAACAAGCATATATTATCCTCCTCAAGCTTGGGTAAAACTAAAGAGGTACTCGCCAAAAATGGTGGGGGAAATTTTGGGAAAGGGATGTGTTTTGGTATTTATATTAGTGGCAGTAAGTGTCACTCTTGAACATGACACCCCCTGTTCTTCATTTGAATCTGGGTTGGGAAATCCATTTGTTTCTCATCTGAATTTCTACAAGGTCATATCTTGGGTCGTTTTTGAGTCAATGCTGCCAAGACCATTGTCATGTCATTCATATGTTCAAGAGAAGTCCAAACAAGCCCTCCATTGCATCCACCATTTGCAATTGTCAATTCTTACCATGTTGGCCTTCCCTGTGTCCATTTCAAATCATATTCATACTTTGACTTACCCTAAAATCTGTTACTTATTTTGTGTCATTGATGGGGGATACATCAAGGCCCTCCTATGATGAGTTTTTTTCCATCGAATCCAACTTATTATATGGGAATAAGACTTAGAAATCATTTAGTACCTTATAACCTGCATGCCTTAATGACAGTTCTCTTCGCTTTTGACAGTGGATTCACATCAATGGTCCCTGATCGAGAGATTTCACTGAGTATTTGAATTCAACTCATTTATTCACATTCGTTCAGATTGTACTTAGGTACCTTGGGATTCCTTAACATCAATTGTTATTTCCCTCGCACTTGTTAACGGTTTTCATCAATGACCGGTAATCAAGTGGTTTCTACCATGTTCGACTTCAACTCCTGTAATCACATGGTTAGATTCGTACTTTTAGACGACGGGATTGAAGACCTTGGGTCTCATCTTTTTTGGTGTAGGTTGCGATGGAGTATTTATGATTTGTATTGACACATAGATCCACTTTGTATGTTGCATGGCTATGTCCTAATTTGATTCTTCTAGCACATATATCCATAGTGTATTCCTGGAGGCTATGTAACATTTTGATGACATGGATCCACAGCGTATGATTGGTGGCCATGGCCTAGATTTGTGATTTCATTCATTTGTGGTGTGAGCATGGGAATGCCTACCTCAGAACTGGTATTATATTCTACAGATGCTTGATTGTTTGCAGGTTTTCAATTAAGTACGATCCTTGTTTCTGACACACACACGCATTTTACAAAGTATTTCGGCTGTTACGAGTTCCAGCCTCATACTTTGGGGGGCTTTCTGTTACACATTATTTTGGTCACTCTGGTGATGTATCTACAGTTATGTGTTTAGGCTCTCATAAGGACCTTTTTCCTAAGAAAAGTGATTATTGTCTTCTTCTACAAAACATATTTTTAAGATGAGCTCACAGGCTAAATATATTGTAGGGTGTGAAAAACCTGATTCTCGTAGGCTACTCTATACTTGGATTGCGAGGTGTTCGCAATTTTCTCTATAAGTAGGGTGCAGACCTACTTTGAAGCTTAAAAGGAAGAAGAGGTTATGAAGGTTATAGAAGAGGATATTCTAGAAAATGAGTTGGCATTCGCATGGTTGACATCCTACTGACTTCTCAGATTTAGTGGGATCATCCTCATCCCTTTAACCATCTCTCCTTCTCCTATATAATGAAAGGTTTCTCAAGGAAGAGGTTAAGAAAGATTGAAGAGAGAATTGATGAAAGAACAGATTCAGAATTGTGTGAGGAATCCTGTTTGAATTGATGCTTGAGGCCTTCATTTGTCCATCAAGCCATAGTGGATCTTCTTCATGCAAGTGTGTGTGTTGGAACGAAGGACCACCGAAAGGAATCTTGCGACATCAAGGCAATCTGATTGTATATTCTACTTTCATTTAATATAAATACAGTGGCATGTCCCTTTCCCATAAAATCACTCTTATTTTATTACATGACTCCTTGATCACATGTTTAGGTCTTTATTGAATGTATTATTGTTGCTTTCACCTTGGTCAATTTGTGTTGTTGCAGATCTAATATCACAAGGCTACCGAAGCGAAGTAGGGACAACAAAGACATAAGGAAGTGATATCTAAAGGTACATGTCACTTATTCCTTCTTCGATGAAAAATTCAATGATTGTAACTTAGGGAAAGTGTCATGTCCTATCCTGTTTTTTTCTAGATCTAGGTGGATCTGTTAATGCCTGCATATACCGAGTTATCCTATAACAATGGAGCCACGTGTTCAACTTTGGGGGAGCACCAATCTTGTTAGAGGAAATTATGGGATCCTCCACCTCTTTCTAAGGGCCAAATCTCTTGGGATTAGGTTGGTTGTGTTTGACCCCTATGCTATGGCTTCATCTTTGGATATGATCCCCACTTTAAGGAGTGATATCCTCAACCATATCCTTCATTTTCTCATGGTGGTTATGCCTCTCAAGCCTATATATTGAACGTATTTCGTGAAGGGGGGAACAATTGAGGTATCAAACCTTTGATTATGGAGGAAGCATCAAAATTTTGATGTCAATATTCATGCAAGGTATGAATGAGGAGATCTTTGATAAGTGACTGCATCGTCAATCATGCTTTGTAAGTGCCTTCTTTTTCTTTCCAATTAATATCAACTTGGCCTATTCCATTCAATTTCATGTGTTCTACATTTTCTTTTCAATTGTCGTTTCAATCTTCATATATAGATATGTTTTATATAATCATCTAGAGTATGAGGAATATCTCCTTTTCTAGTCTTTGCAATACTTCAGTTGCATTGAGGAACTTGGAGATCAAGCTAGGAATTGGAGTAGCGAGGATGAACATTGCAACAAGGCACGTCATATTCTTCTTCTTTCTTAATTGATTGATTGAGTTAGATCTATAGGGAAAGTAGTAACCACTTGTTCTCTTTTGTCTATGGACCAAATATAGGAGTCTTGGTCCAAAGGAGCGCTTAGCCTATCCACAGGGTAAGATTTCTCACAACAAAAATATGACGACTCCGTTGGGGAAGAACTTTGATTAGTTTTTCCTCTTTTTTGTTTTGAATCCTTTGATTTGTGATTAGATATTTCTTTTTTGATGCTTATTTCTAATCTATTTACCCTTCCCTCTTCCTTAGTGAAGATTTTATAGAGCCATTGACTGAGTCTTTGCTGAGTCTGAGCTTGTGGAAGTCTTTTTTTAACTTTTCAGTAACTAGCACTCCCATTTAGTGTATACTAGGGTTCCATTAGCTAACTAGAAAGCCCCTAAGACTCCTAGAGGGATCCATGGAACTCAGTCTCTTTGAGAATAGGGCCTCCAATATCCCTTTTTAGGATTTTTTTCCTTTTTCTATTTGGTTCTTCTCAGTCTGCTTTTGAGAGGCTTTTAGCCCGAAGTCTCCTAAACTGTCTTTGACTTTGTTTGATTGAGAGTTTGGCATTTATCAATAATTTATTTTTCTTATTTGATTTTTCAATCTTATCCTAGTTTTGATCCCCTTTGGTTAAAAACATCCCTTGGTTCATCCTTCCTTTGATTTTTATGATCTTCATCTCACAAATCTTTCAAATTGCTTGATTGTATAGTAGTATTCATCAACTAGGGTTTGCAAAGGTTTCTTGGGATTGAGCCTTGTTTTATTCATTGAAACATATCTCTTTTTTGGATGATAAGGCCTCTCTTTTTCACCGTAACCCAGTCTTGAATTCTGTTTCTTGCTACTCATTATTTGAGGATTTTCATGAGCAACTTCTTGTGTTGAATAGACCCATCTACGAAGCAAAAAATGGACACATTTTCACTAAAAATGTTGTCAATGAAAATGGGTCTGTTCACTGTATTATAGGGAACACATTTACAGTGGAAAATGGACACATTTTCACTGAAAATATTGTCACAAATTGATGAAGTAAGAATAATCAAATCTTTGAAAGATCTTGTGGAATCGCTAGTTCAAAGTGAGGGAAAATGAAGTCGATCCAGAGGATAGTGTTCCATATGGCTATCAATTTTTCCATGGATCCATGTACTTTGGTATACTATTGATCAAATGGAATTTTTACCAGGCTATGCAAAATTTCCCAATGACATGAATGTCATCATAATTTTCTATATTTCCAGACATCAACGATTCTACGCTTATCAATCTTCCTTCCAAGTGTCATGTTAATTTTATTTTTCCCTCTACAAGAACATAAACTACAAATTATATTAAGTGGGTTAAGGATTTGGGGTCTTATATGCACTATGGGCATGGAATAAATAATATTTAAAAAAAATATGGTTGAAATTGCTCAATATTTTCTATAGGATTATATGGGGATATATTGGTATATTTTTCCAAATGAAAGAACACAATTCCTATCTTTTCGAAAGGTTGGGAGATAATATCCATTAATATTTTGGACACAAATCCCCAACTATTTTTCCATATTCAAAAGTAAAGGTTAATCGAGCTTATAAACATTGGAAAGTAAAAGAGGAACTTGAGTTTTCTCAAGAGGAACTAGCATCAAGGGGAGAAGGAAATCATACATTTTTAAAGGAGTTGGAGTGTACTGTTACTTTTCTAGCCTCTGAATATGCATCCAATTGTCCTATCGTGGAATTGCCTTACATTTTATAACATTTTAATACTGCAAGTGAAGTGAATGTAACAATTCTTACAAGTCAAAGTCATGAAAAAGATCCAAATCTTCATAGTTTATTAAAAATTCTAATTTGGTCCTAGAAGCAACTTGATGAGAAGGCATGTTATCCTCATATTTATGTTTTTGTAACAAGGCCATGGGATGAAATTAATGAACATTCTATAATGGTTACATATAGTAATATGATAAATTCAACATTTTAGATAATTGAGAAAGAATACAACATAATAGGTGGATGCTAAGGAGATAATTGGAGATTAATTAAATAACAAATTCCTCATGAAATGGGACAACTAATTAGGGAGGTGTCAAGATTTCTCAAGCATCATATCGTCACTTTATTTTTAGTAAAATAGTCCCATATTTGAAAGATAAAATAGGAATTCAATAAGGAATAAAATAAGCAGTTGAAGATTTAGTAAGGCGTTAGTAGGTAGGGAATAATTTTGGTAGGGAGAGGATTGTGCTCTCTACAATGAATCCCATGGGGCTGTTGTAATTTTCTCTAATATTAAGGATTAATATATGGATTCACAACTCATTCTCAATAAAGCCTTGTTTTTTTTATATATTTTTTGTATTAAGCCTATTTAATTTCATATATTTTCTTCTTATGTAATCTATAAATTTATAGTCATATTTATATGCGCTAGACAAAGAAATTTGGTATGACCACCACTATTGTTAATCACAGATTGTTTGCAGGTTACTCTGTAAGTTTTATGCTCTTGAATTCACATATTGTGTTAAGATTATGATATTTATTTTGTTTCGTTAAATTAATTTTTTCACATGCCCAACAAAGCCTCTCTTCATTTCAATCTTGTAGTGACTTCCTTACTCACTGCCAAGATCGAGATTAAATGTTATTCTACTTTATTCCACCTATCACTATCATCCTTTATGCTATGTTGGAAGAGACTGCATTCCCAATGGATTAGGCCTTTGATATGAGATATTTACAGTCTTTATTCGAGTTATCTTCCAGTTAATTCTTAAGCCTTGTCTACTTGGTTTATCCTACTTATCATTCAAATATGGCATCCTGAGTTAAATGATGTGAGTTGATGTCTAGTGACATTGGGTAGTCAATTTTTTTTTGTCTTTGAGGGAGCCCCCTCAGGTCCAAGAGCCAAATTGTGGCCTAAAGTAAGGTTGAATATGTCTTGACACGGTTTCTAAACATATAAGAACCATCTCAAGTTACAACATTATTTTTGGCGTCGTTGTTGGGGATCGAAGACTTAAGATATTTTCCTTGGGGTTTTATGAAGATTAGATCTAGTTCTTGAAGGTAACAAGGGTCATACACATGCTATTTGGTTATTGTTAGGATGTTTATACACTCAGGAGTTAGTTAAGATCAACTTGGTATAATGTGTCATTAGGTAAAAGTGTGTTTCTTAGTGTGTTTCTTTTGTATGCATTTTTAGTTAGGAAATACGATGATCATGATATGTTCCCGACATAGAGTGATCCGACGGTTCAAATTCTCCTTGATCTTAATGGATACATTGATCCATGGATTAACACTCGAT
>JZKD02S1522782.1:0-10555 GCA_000966675.3 Picea glauca
TAAATCAATAGTGATAACTATTTTAAAATATTTTATATCTTATATTTTCATTGGTAAATCAATAGTGGTAACTATTTTAATTTTCTTTAATTAGGAACACGTGAAATAACACAAATCCATTAGAGAGCGGACTTTATTAACTATCAGCGTTAGCTTCCGTTCCTAATGCATTTCAATACTATTGGGAATTAAGAGAGTTTAGATAAGTGTTTAAAGTGAGTTGTTTTTTATTTTATTTTTAAATATGGATTTAAAATTTTTAAGATTTTATTTAATAATGTTATATAATAATAATAATAATCTATTTTTAAGGTTATAGTCAAGTCAAATATTATATTGGTGTATGAGGCTTTCTTATTTGTGGGACAAGAGATCTCTTTCGTCCAACATTTGATTGGTAAAATCTATGGAGATGTATTTCAATACTATTTGGAATTAAGAGAGTTTAGATAAGTATTTAAAGTGAGTTGTTTTTTATTTTATTTTTAAATATGGATTTAAAATTTTTAAGATTTTATTTAATAATGTTATATAATAATAATAATAATAATCTATTTTTAAGGTTATAGTCAAGTCAAATATTATATTGGTGTATGAGACTTTCTTATTTGTGGGACAAGAGATCTCTTTCGTCCAACATTTCACTGGTAAAATCTATGGAGATATACATACCCTACCCTTTTAAATTTGAACTATTTCAAAAGTTTTAAGATTCGATTTAATAATAATGTATATAAAAGTTTATTAGTTTTAATTAAAAAAATAATTTTCAAAAAATTATGTTTGTCTTAAGATTATATATATATATTTGTCAATTTTAATTTAAAATACAATATTCAAATATCTATATTTATATTGATTTTTATTCAAATTATTATTATATAAAAAAAATAGTAAAAATTTGTTAAAAAAAATTCATATTTGAATTTAAAATTTGAATATAATTTCAAAATTTAAATTATAGATGGAAATATCAAAATTATTTTTTTATTAAATTTGAAGGGAGAATAATTTTTAAAAAGTCCAAATTTAAATTCAATTCAACACTATCATAATAATTATTATTTTTATTAAATTGTTTTACTTTTATTGTAGTGAGATATATTAAGCTAAATTATATTTTCATTTTAGTTTGTTAAAGTAAATATAAAGTTGAAATATTTCTTTACAATGTCAAAATTGTGAAAATTTAAATTATAATTTTTATTATCAAAATTAGTTAAATTATCAAACAAAATCCATTTTCCATAAGATTAATTATTTTATATGTTTTTCATTGCATTACAAGGAAATGTTATGTTAATTAAATGTTTTTAATTAATTAAAGAAAGATTAAATGAATTTCAATAACATTGTTATTAAATTACAATAATATGAATTAAATAAATATTAAATGAATTCTCATAAAATTGTTATTAAATTACAATAATTCAATGAATTAAAGAAAAATTAATTCAATCTTCATAGAGAATGAGCAAAATTCAATTTTCATATAGAATGGTGGGGTTGCTTTACCAAATTTCATAAGATTCTTTGTTTTAAAGGCCAATAATGTTTCCTTTATTAACAATAATTGGATATAAAACCTGAGAAAACAAGGGAGAGTTACTAGTAAAACTTACCCATTACATTAAATACATAAAATATCAACGTAGATCCATCTTAACTCTAGATCTATCATGTGTCGAGAGAGATCAAATTCCTCAAGGTGCAAACCTCTTTTCAGAGTGCAAAACTTGAGGAAAGGATTGCACCTTGAGGGATTTGATCCCTCTCGGCTCATGATAGATTCAAAGTTAAGATGGATCTACACTAGTTTACTTTCAATTGTCAACTCCATGTTAAGCACTAAAGGAATTACACATACTCCAAATCTATCATGTGTCTAGAGGGATCAAATTCCTCAATGTGAGAACCTCTTTTTAGAGTGCAAAACTTGAAGAAAGGTTTGCACGTCGAGGGATTTGATTCTTCTCGACGCATGATAGATTCAAAGTTAAGATGAATTTATGCTAGTTTACTGTCAATTGTCAAATCCATGTTAAGCATTGAAGGAATTACACATCTCCCACATACTTTCAATTACTCTATATATAAAGAGAAAGAGAGAGTTGATATAATAATATTTTTGGAACATTGAAATATTATATTTATGGCCGACATTGAACTATTTTAAAGATCAATACTATTATGACAACTGGAATTGAGAGAGGCCAATCTCATCCTCATCACCAATGTTGTGCTAGGACTTCGACGAAGGGAGGATTGTTTTATCTTCATCATCGTCATCGTCTTTTCTTTGCACATGAGGCGGAGGTTCAGAGCTTGAGTTTAGGCATAACCCTTGTTCGCAGTGCGCGCCAAGCACATGTCTACAAAGTAAATCTGACCACATTTTCTTTTTTTCTGAAGAGAATACAACCTACTGTCACTACCGCCGCCATCACCATGACCTTTCCCTCTCGCGGTGATAAGTGACAATGCCTCCTTGCAACCTCCATCTTCACTCCCACTCTCACCATCTGCATGGTGTCCACTGCCATGGCGCTCGGAACCTGGATTATTATCTGCTCCTTCAAGACAAATTCAAATGAAGCGTGCCCATCTAAATTCGAAATTCAAATTTCAAATTTCAATCAATCGAAGGGATGTGGGACAACGTCCAACGTTGGATGGGACAATAGAATCATCAGGTGGATGGGACAACAAAATCTTCGGATTTAAAACTCAGGAGTCACTGCTGAGAATTATGCCAGATGTACCATGTTACCACTAGTGATGGGCATAGAATCCATGCACTAACAACTTGTACATAACATGACATTGGGAACCATTCAATACATTGAGAATTGAGTCCATAAATTGCCCTAGACTAATAGTTACACTACCCTTGATTCAGAATTAGTGTTAAAGGCTTTGTTTTTAAAAAACCCACTAATTCAGATACTTGTAACCAACCTCTCAATTTTCCACAATTGCATTAAAAAACTGGCGTAATGAATTAAAAACCAGAATTCAAGCACTGAAATTTAAAAACCAAAACTAGAACAACACAATAATACTCAACAAATTGATAATGGAGTTCACCCATATGGACTATGTCTCCGGGTTCGCTTCAATTGACAAACTGATTCATTCAGAAGGATGAAAAGTACATTATTTTAGGCCTTCAATATGCAATAAATTAGTCTCAAATGTTCTCTATGTCGATATAATCTTATCATGAATGAACTATCTGATGTAATGCATATGAAATTCTATTTTGTTGGTGCGTTGATGCTCTACTAGCTCCTTGTAAATATGGATAGGACTCTGATTATCGCACCAAATTAGAGTAGGCTTCTCTTGTTGAAAACTTAGCTCAGACAAAATATGTCGAATCCAAATAGACTCGGTGGCAGCATTGACAACACCTCGGTACTCTGCCTCTATAGAATAAAGAGCGATGGAAGCTTGCTTCTTGCTAGACCAAGCAATGGGACCAAATCCAAGATGGAAGACATAGCCAGATGTGGACTTTTGGTCATTAAGATCTTGAGCGCAATTGGAGTCAGTATAACCTACTAAATTTGCATTACCATTAGAAGAATAATGAATGCCATATGTGTGTGTCCCTCTAATGTAACAAATAATTCTCTTTGCAACTTTCCAATGAAGCTCATGTGGTTCTTGCATGAACCACGAAACCAACCCAACTGCATAAGAGATATCGAGACAACTATGAATCAAGTACAAGAGGTTGCAAACAAGCTATCAATATAACATTGCATCAACCAAAGGAGTAGAACACTTTGTTGACAACTTGACCCTTAACAAAAATGGTGTGGGTGTAGATTTGCAATCCAACATGTGAAATCTGCTCAAGAGATCTAAGGCATACTTGGGATAAGAGATACCTATCCCAGATGCAAAATGAGTGATCTGTAATCCAAAAAAGTAGTATTTATGCTAATACCAACCTGATTATTTACGTTAACACCAACCTCCTTAACACTCACCAAACTGATAAATATAAAAAGTGTATGGGATTTCCCCATCAAATTTCTCTTGAGTTGAGGAACATGTCTCACATCCTTTAGAAATTGACGATTTCCATTTTTCATCTTTAGTAGAACATCTCCTTTTCAAATGATGCTACAAGGCTCATCATTTCTTATCACAAATTCTCTTGAAAGGCGTTTTCTACGCATTGCACGAAACTTTACACTATGCTCAAGCATCACATAATGAATTTAGTGTTGGTTTTTATGATCATTCCCTTATGCATAAACCCTCGTTTTTGAAGTTGACTTTCTCTCTCAGATTTGGGATTTAAGTCCTAGTTTTTTTTATCTATTCATATATATTGAAGAGTCTTAAAAAAGAGTTGAAATCATTTGTTATTTTCCTTTTAACTATATTAAAAATATTTTGTTAGTATTTATTTAATATTTAATTATTATTTTTTAGTTATTATTTTGAGAAAATCTTCTCTTCAAATATATTATTATTATATTATTATTGTTTAGATTAAATAAGTACTTCTCTATCACACCTATTTATTCTCATTAACCCATCATTCTTTTATATTAATTCACTCAGCTAATGACTTTGGTCACTAAGCCTTAGATATGTACTAAAGTATTTGGTTTCTACTCATGTCTATTATTCTGTTTTTTGGGTCCCTCTTGTTAGTTCATGTCAAAACATGGAAATAATATTCTCAATTTTTTTTTACCAAAAGTGATGGCAAAAAGGCTTCCATAGAGTATATTATAAATTTTGTGTTTTCTCCCAAAGAGATAGTGGAGGGATGAAGATCATCGGAATAATTATTGTTTTTTAAAAGGATTATTTGGGAGATTATGGAAAAGAGGCATGAAAAGTGTTTCTTAGAGATCGCATCAGCTATGGGTCCCCACTGGAAAAAAGTGCTACGGAAAGCTTTAATCTCTAGAATATTTAGTTATAATTTCTAATATTAAACAAAAGATGTTTTTCTTTGGAGATTCATGAGATAGATTGGTATTATAGATGACTGAAATTGGTGAGGACATTGTTCAACCATGGAGTCCTTCCTCTAAATGGATTAGGTCTATTGGCATAGGGGTAGACCCAGGGTTCAACTCTAACAACGCACCAACAAGCCCTAACTACTGGCCCTTTTGGAAACACCCGCGAAGCAGATGCAGTCTCACCCAAAGTAGCGATAGGGGGTTGCAGGACACAGGTGTCTACAACCAGAGGAAATGCAAGTGGATTCAAAGGAACAACACATAAATATCTAGTTATTCTTTATCTCCCTTAGGCGTACTGCACGAGCTTTGTCTCAGATCTAACACAATGATTCAATAACAAAATAACATAAAGCAAAATAACACAACATCAGTCACACAAAAAAACAAGATATATGTGGTTCACCCTCTCCCTAGGGCTACGCCCATAGAATTGTGTTTCTTGATATTATGTGAAAACATACAGTTCTATCTGTGCACTTAGCTTGTAGATCTCTCTTCTCCTTGTGCACCCAGCTATAGGGTTGATCTTCACACCCAGCTGAAGATCTTATATTACAGACTCTCTCTCAATACAATACTTCTCTACACAACAATACTCACTCTCTTAATCCATAATGATAAACTCAGAATCAACAACAATCGAACAACCATCAATGAACCCATCCCAGGTCCTCTAGACCTTTATTTATACATTACAATGACAAACGTCTAGGTGTAAAAACCTTAGATACCAAAACCCTAGGTCAACTTGACATGCGTTTTCAGGGCTTCGCCAACTTGTCATTCCTTCTTTCTCGCGAGGTGCTCCAAAGCACTTGTTGACGTCTTCTTCCGCTTGCTGAGTTGTCCACGATCTATCTTCCTTGTTGATCTGTCATCCTCGATATTCTCGTTCAATGGCTAGATTTCCCTTACTTTGATCCTTCTTTTCTTCTTCTTTAACCACTTCGACCCAATATCAGTCAATGTACCTTCCTCGCAGTTCATATTTCACCTTTCTTCTTTAATCTTCGCTTTCTTCCATAACCAAGGGCCAACAACCCCCCAACACTCACCCGTGACAAGTCCCGAGGCACTAGAGGTCTGAACCTTCTGTTTCTCTTCGTCTTCACACTGCGCGGAGCAACCTGTGCTCTCTATTCTATTCCTCCCTTCCTTGTGCAGACTGTCTTTTCTGTGTCTGGTACACAGTTTCAACTACACCTGGTACCTAGACTCTTCTTCTTATGCTTTTACTGAGAGCTGTGAGGAAACTGGTTGTCGTAGTACAATTTCAACCAGCTTCCATTTACCAAACCTTCCTTCCATTCTCCCTTCAAAGTATTCAACTGTGAAGCTCCTCCTTCTGTTACATAGGAAACCTCATATGGCCCAAGCCAATGTGTCCTGAACTTCCCTGGATGCTTCATCAACTTGCTTTCATATACCAATACCAAATCTCCTTGCTTAAAGGATTTCTTCTTGATATGTCTGTCATGGTAGGCCTTTTCTTGTTCCTTCTGTACCTGTTGGCAGCCAATTCAATTTTTTCCATTGCCTTAAAAGCTGCCTACACCTATGTCTATGAATTTCAAATTTCTGTCGCATTTCGCAAAAAGACGACACTTTCATTTCAAGCGACATTTGCAAATTGGTTCCAATTTAGTTTTCACGACTGAAAGCGTGAAAACTCCTCCATCGTTATTTGAATTGTCATAATCTGCTCATTGATATGTTGGTTGGTACTTACCTTTGGTTTATTATTAAGTGGCTGGAATGATTTTTCAAACTATGACCATTTACCTACTCTTACTTTGATTGCGCAACTTGATTTTTTGATAAGGCATTGAGCATGTAAATTTATGAGTTATACTTGATTTTTTATCTATTGTCACCATGTTTTAAAAACTTTTGATCAAAACATTGGATTATGCAACAAGCGCATAGGTCAAATATGAGTTTGATTTCATGGCAATGTTTTACACATGGCGTGTTGGTGAAACATTTGGATTTTACGTTGGTTTGAATTATACTATGGTGCATTGATATAATTTATGGTTTTGGTTTTACATTAATGGCACGTTGATATGATTATCCACCGCTCAAATTTTCGGGTTGGCCGATTAATATGGTTTAAACGATATTATGATTGATTGAACAACGCTGTACTGTGCCATTAATACTGCATGGCAGTGATAATCCCACCACCTTCGCACACATTCATTAATTCATTCCCCTTTGAGGGCTTGCAGCTGTTAGCCATAACGATTTTTTTCTCCTGTGTATTGTTGTGTTCAATCCAAACCCTACCATGCCCCCGCACCATGGCTCTGGTCGTAAGGGCTGAACCCAATGGTAGCCAGGCATTGTTGATGTTCGATGGTGCTTACAGCGACCTGGAGGAATTCGGATGGCTCCCGTTCATACGAAAGTTTGATGGCTATAACCCTATCGTGGCTCGACAATTTGCATTAACCTTCGATGGCTACCGAACCAAGGTTGGGGATGTGCAATTAGAAATTGACGAGCAATTTCTCAGTTTAGCCACCGGTCTGCCTGCTGTCAGACATAAATGGTCAAAAAATTGCAAAGTGGAAGATGTCCCATGGACATTACTCTTCCAGTCACAAAGGGTGAGTTCCTGTGACAAGGGTTTGCTCGCAAACATGCTCAAGCAACGCTGACATGACTTGCTGATGGTAACCAAGCAGTTCATTACCTGCGAGGGCCGGTATGGTTTCGTTTTCTTGTACCACCTTCGACTACTTATGGTTTTCATGGGCTATGAGCTTAATATGCCTTACTACTTGCATAGGAGTCTGTTTAAAATGTCTAAAAGGTACAAACGGAACCGGTCCGATAACAATCTATTTCATTTTGGGTTAATTAAAATGCTTATGGTTTGTGAGTTGGGGTTACACCGAGACTGTTGGGAGGATTTTCTTAAACGCAATAATTTTGGTGACTCAAGCCCACCACAGGTTGACAAACCTGTGGTGAGCGAGTGAAAATTAGTACCCCCTGTGCCTTACAGTGCTCTGTTACCTAAACCCCTACCCGATTCACCTATGGACCTACCCGGTTCTGTGACCCAACATGTCGAAAATGCTAAACTTGTGGCTAAAAGGCCTAAAGCCAAACCCACTACCAATTCTAAAGGCAAGAAAAACGCCCGGTTAATCTCTCGCATGGAAAGAAACAAACCAAAAGCACCTGTCAACCCTGACCCTATTATGGTGAGTGAAGATTCTGATTCAGAGGTTGAACGTTACCTAGCAAGTGAGTATCCCTATTCAGAAGGTCTGTGTGATAAACCCGCATATGATTTTGTGAAGAACCTACCACCTTGCTTGCAAAGTGACCCTAATTATCCAGGCATCAAAATGCCTTGTGAAACCCCAGGTGACTCGTCGAAACCTCCTCCTGCCTTAGCCGAACCAGCTGCTCCACCATGTGATCAGTGTGGCTCATGGTTGGAAAGGTATTACCTTGATGTGCCAATGCTACAGTCCAGAATTCATGCTCTGGAGGATCAATTTGCAAGGCTCACCAGTCAAAAGGAAAAAATGCCACCCACTGATAAGAAACAACGGACAACAGGTTCGATTTTGTTTAAGAACGTGGAGTCGGCTACAACAGTCGTCAATTCAAAATTGGCGTAGCTCGAACAGCCTCACTGGTACGACTTTCACCTATTTATATGACATACTCATAAAGTCTGTTTACACCGTGGATATGCTCTGTCACACAAGCATGCACTATTGTATATAATTTTGTGTTGATAAATTAATTTTCATTATCGTTTAAGTTTTGATTGGATTTGGTTTTGATACGATTTATCGTGGGATAGATTTGATTGTTTTAATTTGGCTTCAATCGAATACTCTGTTGATTATCGAAGTTGTTAATATTTTCTAAACACAAGTTGTTTTTGGTATTCCAATTCTGAACATAGTCAATATCTCATTTCGAATTGGTTATATTCTATGCGATATGGTTGGCAATTATGGTTAACTATTGTGATTGTATATTCTATGTCTTCCGAACAATTCGAATATCATTCTGTTATTGCATGACCGAATTGCGAATAGATACGAATCGTAGCTGTTATACTCAACCAATCGATTCAGACTGTTTTGTTTGACCATGTTATCAGATTGCAATAAATATATTGTTTGAATTCGATTTGAGGAACGAAATTAACTGTATCCAGTCTCACGATTTGTTTCTATAATTAAACTCATCCATATTCGTTTTGATTATTTATCCAGTTTATATTATGGATTCTGTTGATTCTATCACACTCCTGTATATTGACTGTGTGGTGATCAATAACGAAATTCGTTGGGTCGTTACTCATTGAGTATGATTTCATTTGAACACAATCGAAACAGTTTACCTATCTTTGCACTTGATTGAATGATATCTATCTATTGCTATTGCTATAACGAGTCAATGATGGTTATGATCATTATTTTTTTCGTGTCTGTTAAACGTGCGATACTCAGCGATCGAAGTCTATGGCAAAGTTTTGTGGATGCTGTTATGCATGTTTCATTTTGACTATAATCGTAACAGCCTTTCCATATTGGCATTTGATTAAAACGGTGTGAATTTTATACAACAGAATTTGGCAAATCGATTACGATTCTATTCGATTATGGTTGTATTGATTACGATTATATCGTATCTTATCTTATATGATTCACTGCTTAATTTCGTTTGATATGAAACAGTCCTGTCGTGGTTTGACCATATTTTATGGAAATTAAAAAGAAGAGCATTCTTATCCTGTTTCGATTAT
This sequence comes from Picea glauca, assembly GCA_000966675.3. Classification (NCBI taxonomy): domain Eukaryota; kingdom Viridiplantae; phylum Streptophyta; class Pinopsida; order Pinales; family Pinaceae; genus Picea; species Picea glauca. The sequence continues at coordinate 9,781 of JZKD02S1522782.1, forward strand.
ATCTTTTTCGATTTGGTTTGATTTGAATGATAAATTTGCTTGAACCATTAGTAATTGATTTTAATTAAAAGAAAATTAAATTGGATTGTTTTAAAAGATTTCGTTTGATTTCTATCTGGTCTTGTTTGCTATTTTAGACTAGCTACAGAATCAGATGATTCTGTAGCTAAGTCTGTAGGATCAAATTTTTAATATTTTGTTACTGAAATATCTCTCTAATTTAATAATTGTGTTCTATTGCAGGTAAATTCGAAATTGCAGTTGAGTTTATGGGCAGTTAGGGGATATTTCAAAGATTTCACTTGCATTTTAGTTGCTTAGTTTAGTTGATTTTGGGATTTTTCCCAGATTATGTAAAACATTTTGATATTATCCACAGGGAGGTTTTACCCTGTGGAGAGACTTATATATACTTATGATTTTTGTAATAATGTTGATCCTCATTCAGGGGAGAACAAGGATATGGAGTTATAATACAGACTGAAGAAGAATTTGGTGTTTTGTCAAAGCTTTAGCTTCTCATTATATCAACGCTTTGTTTCATGTTGTGTATATCATTTTGAATATGATTTATGACTACTTTAGCTATCTTGATCATGTGCAAATGATATAATTTTAATTACTGTAATCCATATTTGGTTTCTTCCAATTGTATAATATATATAACAATTGTCTAATTCAGTTTGTGAATGACAGGTTTATCTTCTTCATGAATTGAGTTGTTAAATATAATTTTTTGCATAACAGGTTTCCCTTATTGCAGAGATTTATAATC
>JZKD02S1522793.1:0-10555 GCA_000966675.3 Picea glauca
ACTATGATCTAAGATCCGATGGTTCAGGTCATTTCTCTTGCACGCTCTCCTTCCATAAGTTATACTCCGTGAAACTCCTCCCGATCCAACGGCTTACGGGATTCCTGCTCCAGATCTGATGGCTCAGATCTCTTCCTCGCATGCCGACCCCTGCGCTTAACCCCTGCATAGCTTCTCCAGACCCAACGGCTGACGGATAATTGGACCAAGATCTAACGGTCGATATTCGTTCTTTTGGGTCTTTGGATCTTACGATCCCAATTTCTCATTACTCACGATGGTAGAGGACAAAGGGGCAAGGTAGGTAATGCCTTCGTTACTTCCGTCAATCTAATGGTCGTGAATGACTATGGATCCTCTGACGAGATCTCATCTATCGACTTATTACATCTCACAACACTACTATCTTGGAACTTTAATAGGATCGTTCCTCCTCGTACAGGGTTAATAAGGCCTGTGCATTCGAGTCCTTGTTCTGGGTTCTTAGTGAACCTTTCCAAGGAGGAAATCTCTGTGAAGAGATTCCTACCGAGGCATTCCTGGAAGCAGATAAAGGGAGACTGCTTCCTGAGAAACAACTGGGTATGATTAGATTCATTCATCAACGTAAGTCGAGCACGGTTTCCTCGGTGTTAAGTATATATCAACTCATTCATATCAAGCACTACATGGTCATTCTCATGCTGAAATCATTTACAATTTCACAAGTTCTATGAGTTAACATCTACTCCATATTAAAAATTGTTCTACAGACAATACCTTCACAGGAAACATTTACAATTCCACAAGTCCATGAACATATGTATCAGCATATAAATTTCAAAATGCAGTATAAGCAAAACACTTATCAGAAATAACTTCAGCAATGGAAGTAACTGCCAAGAGGGGTGCTCGTTTCCACCCAACCGTAGGCGTAGTGACTCCTAATGGATTTACCACTAGCCACCCCCGAGCTGAGACCACGATGTCCTGAGACCTGCGTCTCTCTCTGTCTACCAGTGCCCAAGAGCAAAGGTTGCAATCCCCTCCTCTGTGATCACTCACTCTGCATAGAACTGCCAGAGTTCCCCTCGCATCCGCGCCCTTCAATCGCTTCTGCCATACGCCTTATCCTCTCACGATGTTGCGTGTGGCATGATTACCCTCGCGTTGGTCAGTCATGATGGCTCTATGGATAGGCGGTTCACCTCCCCATCCCTCATCAAGCCATCAACCTACCAGCCTGCAAGGCATTTATNAGAAAAGTTTGATGAAAATGCTAGTCTCTTGTTGTTAAAGTTAAGGAAGGTTTGCAGGTATGTGATAATATACACTAGGTCTATTACAAAGTTACAAATCATATTTGGATGATGAAATTTATGAGGTCTTTTGGTTGAGATACATGTTGGGTACATGGTTGAGACAAGTAGTTGATGAGTTGGCACATATATGAGATGTATAGTTGATGATGTTGGTACATCTTGATGAGTCATAGTTGTTGAGTAGTTGATACATGATTGGTGCATACTTAGTACATGTTTGGATGCACTTGTTTATGGTACATGTTGATTACAGGTTTTTTGGTACAGGTTGGTGCATGGTTGATGCACTTGTTTATGGTACAGGTTGATTACAAGTTGAGGTACAGGTTGATGCATGGTTGATGCATGGTTCAGGTTTATTAGTACAGGTTGTATGGTGCATGTTTATTGGTACAAGTTTGCAACAATATATCTAAAAGTGATAGTGTGACACTGGTTCCATCATTCTACTTATACGTCAGGGCGGTTGGATGGGGAAAGGACAGGTGGTTGTAGCCACCTTCCGGTTGTATCTAGAGAACATACGGGGTTGTAGCCTCCTCTTAGTTGTAGCCAGATAATTGGGGAGTTGGAGATTCCCTCAGGTTTTAGCTTGAGAAACTAGGGGGTTGGAGTCTCCTTCTAGTTGCAGTTGAAAAAAAAGGAAGTTGGTGCTTCCAATGAATGTAATTCTTCAAGACATATAAGAAAAATCATTCTGTGGTTTTGTCCTGCTTTGGGTTTCCACGTAAAACAATGGTGTATTGTGTATGTGTATGATTGTTCATTTGTTCATTGATTATTTACTTTGTAGTTATTGGATGATAATGCTACATTGATATAACACTTGTATTATATGGTTAAAAGGGATTAAATTTCTCTAATATTGATTCACCCCCCCTCTCAGTAATCCAACAGATACTTGGAACAATGGTGTTTAAGGTTGGGTGGAATTTTCTTGGTCTGTAGCCAATTGGTGATTGGTTTTGTTTAAGATAAGTGATCTTTGTCATGGTTTATGAATCCCTTGGCCTCGGGAGGAGGGGCATGGCGTGAGATATGAAAAATGATGGGTCATCACCCAATTGCTTTTCCTTTGATGCAAACGTATCAAATCACTTCCAAAAATGTATTTTATAATTTTTGTAAGCCAGTGGGACTTGACAAAAAGGATTATCACACACTCAATATAATGAGACAATGCATCAAGAATGCATACAAATTTCAAGGGGAAGAGGGATTGAAAGGAGGAGTATTGAAATATAGAACTCTGATGGGATACAATCAAATAGGAAGAGGAGGATTCATAAGTTAGGGAAGAGGAGGATTCGGTAGAGGAAGAGAACCGATTATATGTTATAATTGTAACCATCTTGGGAATTTGGCACAAGATTTTATGAACCCTTGTACAACATGCACATATTGTAGACAGTTGGATCATGTGATGGAAGATTGTCTACAGTTGATCATGAAGTGGCAAGATAAAAGGAAGCATAATGTGTATATGGTAGTAGCAGAAGAGCATGACGATTGACCAAGAGTAGCAACAGTTACGTGCAGAGGAGAAAGAACGGGAGATGATGTGACAAAACAAGGAATTTGGACTGACCAGTGGGTAATGAAAGCAATAAAACCTCCTCCGTTGTTTAATCCTTGGAAAGAAAGAGACACATATAAGAAATCAAGGAAGGATCTATTAGAAACAGAATGGGTAGCATCGAATTCACAACATGTGTATGACAGGCCACCAGTGTTTAACATGCCTCCATCCTATGACCACTCGATGACAGAAAGGATAATAGAGAAGGTAAGTACTCTGAAAATTTTATTAAAGAGTTGTTTATAACTAATGAAGGATGAAACTACATTGAATGCGTTGCATGGGATGATCGACAAATGTGCACAAGATAAAGAAGCACCTGGTGCATAGTGAGTAGTTAACCAGCTACAACGCAAGAAAAGAATGAATACATAATTATGACTTAATGAACAGGTAGAAGACTATGATATGGATAATATAATATTGGATCTGGGGTCTGATGTGAATGTCATTCAAAAGTAGACATGGGAAATGATGGGCAATCCAAATTTGATTTCGTCACCAATTGAGTTGAGGCTAGCAAATTAACACAAGATTTTCCCCATTGGAACACTAACAAGGGTGAATTTTAACATCTATGGAGTGCGCACCATAATAGATTTTGAATTAATCGAGATAGTGGATGGTAGTAAAAGTTATCCATGATTACTTGGCCTCGATTGGAATTTTGATAATAAAACCATTATTGATATGAAAAAGAGACAAATGATCTCTGAAGTAGTATACTTTAGAGTTACTGCGCCATTGGATCCCATAGAAGGAAGATGATATTTGTAACCAACAAGGGGAAAATAAATCGATAACCTTTACAATGTGATCACATGGATGAATATATTAATCCTATTGTTGAGGGTGTACTCAGTTGGAAAAGTACCAATTTTTGTGCGTCGGATTCAAAAGAATCCATGGAACATTGGAAATAGAGATTACATGAAGTATATACAAGGATATGTGATTGTATTACCCGCACATTGTGATGGATTGGAGTTGGGGTATGTGATCCCCCAAAGTATGATGGACTAACAGATGTATATCATTTTGTAAAATAATTTGAATTGTATACACCAGATCAACATCGATTTATAGCTTTAGATATTGCGTTGAAAGTGACTCCTACAAAGTGGTGGGCTACGCATAAGGATAGAATAGAGAATTGGCAGAAATGTAGAAGGTTGTTATAGGTCAGGTTCGGAACAAAAACTAAATATAATGTGCATAATTATATTGGGTTGAGTTGTCCTATAGATCATATTACATAGTGCATTATGACATGGATGTTGGATTACTGGGAAGGGGGGGTGAATTAGTAATGAGAAATTATACCAATTACTAATCCTTTAAACCAAAATGTATATTGTTTTACTTATTCAACCATGTTCATATGTTCATCATCAATATATTACTGTATCATAAGAATTAACATTCATCAGTGCATAATAAACAATAACAAACATATCCAGACAATTCACAGTACACCAATATTTATGTGGAAACCCAATGCGGGAGAAAACCAGAAAATGTTTTTCTTATATGTCAAGAATGAAATTCAAGGAAGCACCAACTTCCAATTCTCCAGCTACAACTGGAAGGAGTCTCTGACCCCTTAGTTTCTTAGGCTACAACCTGAGGGAAGCTCCAACTCCCCAATTCTCTAGCTACAACCAGAAGGAGGCTACAACCCCTTATGTTTTCCAGCTACAACTAGAAGGTGGCTACAACCACTTATCCTTTCCCTGTCCAACCTCCCTGAAATATAAGTGTCAAATGTAGAAAATGAATATGTCACAGTCACAACCCGTTCTATCAAATTTTTCACTAAGAAGCCTGTCATTGTATACTCATCAACCAATCTGATATGATCACATATACCTCAAACACTATACCACAAGTTTGTACCTCAAACCATGTGATAGAACCTCATTGTTATACAACCCCTATCTATACCAATAACTTTAGCAACATACTTCAACAAAAATCCCTCAAACATGAACCAATACTAAACTTCAGTAAATTTTCCTCAGATCAACTCTATATCAAGACCTAAAGTTCCAAGAGGGAATCCAATAGATTTACAAGGAAAACCCTCAACCAGATTCATATATTCAACACTAGACATATGAAAACCATACATTTTTCTTCTTATAGCGTTTTGTTGTCGTGGTTTTGCTACCGTGATTCTATTGTCGTGATTCTGCTACCCCAATTTTTCTGTCACGATTTTCCTACCGCACTTTTTCTGCCACACTTTTTCTGCCGCACTTTTTCTGTCGCACTTTTTTTTCCACACTTTTCCTGCCATACTTTTTATGCCGCACTTTTTCTTTTGCACTTTTTCTACAGCAATTTTTCTGCCACACTTTTCCTGCTGTGATTTTCCTATCTCACTTTTTATCTATCAATAATACCTACCCAAATAACCTTTCACAAAATAGATATTCAATTATATTCAATATGTGCTAATGGGAGACCCTTGCTCTCTTATTTACTCTCCAAGTAGCTTCCTCTAGAAGTATTAACTTTTTTCCACTTAACCACTTTCTCCACTTAGCCACTTTGTCCACTTAAATTAACCACTTTCCACAAATAGTAAGTTCTCCACTCCTAGTTGCAACTAACTTTATTATTTAATTAATTTCTTTTGCAACCACTTTTACTTATCCATAAATAGTAAACTCACCACTTCTTGTTGAAACCACTTTATTATTTAAATAATTTCTCTTTGCAACCACTTTGACTACTGTATTATTTAAATAATTTATCTTTACTCACAACTTCTTGTTGCAACTAACTTTTCTATAATTAGTCAATTCATAACCATAGATGATTTTAGGGGCTAAATTTCTCTCATGGGCTAATTTTCCATGGTTTTTCCAAAAATGAGATTCACTATTTTAAAAATGATTCGCCCAAATTCTATAGGATAAAATTAGTTTACCTTAAAAATCGCCAAAATTTTATAAAAAATATATAAAATACTTAGAAATTTGAATATTTTAAAAAAAATATCGCCAAACATTTATAGTTGACATATGAAGGATTAGTAATATTCGCCAAGGTTTCTACATTTTAAAACAAATTTCCATCCTTAAAATCATCCTTGTGAATCATAACTTATTTTCCCTTAACTAACTTCTTGTTTCAACCACTATATTATTTAATTTATTTCTTGGTCAACCACTTTGACCATTCAATCTTCTCATCACAACTACTTTACCATAATTACCACACTCACAACTTCTTTTTTCAAGTAATTTATTTTTAATTATTTTCTTAATGCAACAACTATACCCATGATTAACTCTTAGTTACCATCAATTTGACTAGTACATTTCTTCTAGGAGATTCTAGAATAATTGATTTCTTTGACCTTATAAGGGCTTCTAGATAACTCATGAGGGTTCTCCAACTTCATATGGCCATAAATCCCTAACAATGATGCAATTCCATGTGACATTCCATGGAAGAAGGAATTCCCTGTCTGCATAGATGCATCATCTATAGCATTAGGAACTGTTCTAGCTCATCCATGGAAAGGAAATTTGGATCATCCCATTGCATTTGCCAACAAAAAGTTGTTGACTAATAAACACAATTACACTACTATAGAACGTGAAGAACTGGAAATTGTAAAGACCCTCCTCGTTATAACAACAGTTCTGTTAATGGTTGCGAATTTTTTTTTTTTTTTTTGTGTTAAGGTGTGTGCGCGTGTAGAAGTACGGTCTCACGTGACTCTATGTCGCCACCTGGAAACCGACAAGGATGACCCGATAATAAGATGATTACGACCTTGTACAACACTAATTATATGAACAAGCGTCCTCCAGGAAGGTGCAAGTAAGAAGGACCCAGACGTTGGCCAACCATGAATAAGACTCACTGAAAAATCTCGGACCAAAAGCTCCCTTTAAATTTATTAAATGACGAGATATCCAACCTTAAATAAAGTACAATTAGTTAACTACAATCCTCGTTTGCTGAAATATAAATACCGGCTTCACTTAGATTCACAGACCTTAACATTTTTTTTTTATGGGTCATCCGTCATAATGTGATTATCATGAATTCACCCTAGCACCACCCTATCCTTCACTATTTAGCTTCGTATGCATTCTGGCACGTAACCAAACTTACTTAAGCAACTGCTTCCAGTGATCCATCATTTGTGAGCATTGCAATCTTTAGGTTTGCATCAAGTTCTCTTCACAACAACCATTGACAAGGTTTATGGGACAAGAATCCTTCTCATTGTAACGTTTCTCCTTGGCATCATGCTCACCGTTCTTTATGCATCAAGATAACAAGAATTCAATCATAGAAGTAGCTCTCTATTGCATTTTATTATTTAATTTACCTTCAGCAATGCCAACGAGAGCTCATACAACTCTTGCAATTCCATTATTAAAATGCTCATAATGCGAACAAGAGCATAAACATGTAGTCCAAGACAATCAGCCGCAAGATATTGACGAACTTAAGTTGCACAGACGGTATGGTTTCTCATGCAGGTAAAAGTTTGGATACAAATATTTCAAACTTATATCTCATGCTGTAGCATAAAGGCAAAGTTAAACCATGCAAGGAAAATGCCTATGATCACTTGACTCATCACAAAAATTCTTGAACCTGTATGGTTAAATCAGGGAAGGATGTACTCAACGGAGATGCCAACAAGTGAAATCTGTTTCCCCATTTTTATTTAAGCAGGTTATCATCGAACCATATTTTCTTGAAGTGAACTCATGGGTAGCAATATCACTCACTAAGTTTTATTTGTCAGTACCATCTTGACATTGCAAGACAACCCACCATTTCAAACGAGCGAGAATACGATTTATGTTCACTCTTATGAGGGATAGAGATAATCATAGAGGTCCATAACATAGCTAACATTCCCCCAATGAAAAGAAACGAGAAGGAAACATTATACCATGCCAAAACATAGTTATACTACAAGCCCCAAAGCATTATATAAAGGACTAAAGTGGGAAATGAAAAATACCCATGGTTGTTAATAATTAACACCCTACAGGTTACCTAGCAGCTCTGCAGCAAGCAAAGAGGTCAAGGAATAGGGGTTTAATTAAATCCATGAACAGAAATGTAAAATGACTACATTGAGACATTGTTACAAATGCTTTAATGGCAAGAACCCTGGTTGGGTTTTAATGGTAGTTAAGGGAAAAATTAAAGGTTGAAAGAATGTGTCTAGCATTCCCCAAAACCCAGACGTCCATCCTTTCCCATGTCGGGCATTATTTTCTTGACCAAAGGAAAATACAGATATCCCCACGAAAAATCTTGGGGATAAAACACAGAATTATCCATAAATCAAATGGCTTCGATGCAAGGGGAAAAAGAAGAATTTTCATGGGAAAAACATCACCATGCCAAGCAGAAAACACAACAGCAACTTATACACCTTTTGGCATACATTTTTCAAATAAAAGACATTTCTTATCTTGCACAACATGCCCTAAAATGGAGGTACAGATGTAAGCAAAAAGGGCATGAAATAAACTTGGTTTGCCTTCTACAAATGGGTTTATCTATGAACATAAAGTCAGAATTATGAAGTGCCATATCCCACCTTTTTCACCAAATCCAACAACCATAAAATTGCAACCGTAGACACCAAACCCATTGCCAACAATTGACATCAACAAGCTCAGTCATAATATAGATAAGGTTAATGAGTTTGACTGCCCAATCAATGTGCTTGTCAACACACACAGAGATTTCCACTACCATTACCATTCCCAAGCATGCACTCGATCTACACTCTTCTTATTAATCAATCAAATTGTGTACATACGAGGCCATAACTGCCCATGAGGTTCTCATTGTTTACACAACATTGTGAATCCTTGATTACAAGTTGGCTGCAAGATTCCTAGGCCAAGAATTGTCACAACTATACCAGAAAACACTCCAAACTTCTACTTGGGCTTCATCATGCCGATACCATTTGAAAAGGTGAAATTAAAGATAATCAAAGTAGATATCACAGTCACAAAACACATAAATTTCCCTATATATGACACACAGGTTTCAAATGCAAAATGCAAAGGTTGGAAGATCCAGTCACTATTTGTCATGACACCATCCAATTTGGATTGGATATATTAAACAAGGTACAGAAAAGACCTTGAACATGCCGGGCATAGCTTACCATAGGCAGACCATTTTTCCATTCATTAGCATGCCCACACAATGGCATAACACATTTTTCATAATTAGAAATGCAAAACAACTTAGTAACAAAGGATTACAATTCATTGACAATCTGTGTAATGAAAGGCATGTAGCACACACACAGTCTCAAGCAGTTTGCTTGCCCTCAATGCTTAGTTACCATAACAGTCTGTAATTACCATTCTCACAGCTATTGCAAATTATTGAAGAGTATGAGTAAAGATATACCTTCTCATTGAGAGATTTCTACAACACTTTCTGAAATTCGTTTATCTGTTGTTGTACCAATGCCTTAATGAACAGAATAACACTCTATAATTAACAAGTTGTCTATCTCTAATCCAAGGCATACTGGAATCCCCAAGAAAACACTCAGTCTTCTACCAATCTTTTAAACGATACAATGTGAAAGGAAAAAGGAAAATAAAACGTAGAGGTTCCCTTACTCGGAGATGAGTTCGTGCCATCCAGAAACGTAGGGAAATAACAAGCGGTCTATCTTTAAGCCCAAGCATATCAGAGATGAATTCGTACCATCCAGAAATGCAGGGAAAACAACAGGTGGTCTATCTTTAATCCAAAGCATATCAGAGATGAATTCGTGCCATCCAGAAACACAGGAAATTAATAGGCTATCTATCTTTAATCCAACGCATACTGGAATTCCACTCTACAGTACCCATGGCCAAGGCGTAAAACACAAGGACAGAGGCTGGTAAAATGAATCCCATTGTCTTCTATATTCGCCCAGAAAGTAAAAAGAAACGGAGAACCCACAAAAACGAACCCACACTGTATTTGACGCCCAGAAATAAAAAGCGTACCCATGGCAGCAAACAAAAAGGCCCCCGGTGGTTGTGATATGCCCAGGGTAACAGAAGGAACCCACTGATATATAAAGAATTCCCAATACAAATATAAAATGCCCATAACACTGTATACACGCCCAGCATTAAAAAGGAATGCCCATTACAAATAGAAAATGCCCAATGCTCTGTATATATGCCCAGTATTAAAAAGAAATGCACAATACGAATAGAAAACGCCCAGGACTCTGTATATACACCCAACATTAAAAAGGAATGCCCATTACAAATAGAAAATGCCCCATACTCTGTATATACGCCCTAAACTGTACCCATATGGAAAAAAAAAAACGAAATATCCATAACCCCAACTATTTACCAGTAACCCTAAACTGAACTGATCATAAAAACGAGAATCTTCTGAGTTTAAGGACGAGGGAAGGACATTTACATCCATACAGTCACAATCTCGGCAGTAATCACTATGCATTCTACCTTACTAAGTTCAGGAGCATACCTTTTCCTTATTTGTCTGCCGCAATTGACTCCCGTGCTCTTTGCTGCTTTCATCTTTAGTGCTCCCGCTTGCCGACCTCAATGAGCTTACCGGTACCTCCCAGCCAATCGCTAGGGGTACTCTTATTCCCCCTCAGCCCCCCGAGCCACAAAGGGGC
>JZKD02S1522804.1:0-10555 GCA_000966675.3 Picea glauca
AAGATCCAACTAACCATTCCACATGGTCAAGGTTTGTGTTCCAGGCTACTCAATCCTTGGCCAGAGGAGAGTATCTTCCCGCTTCCCCTTGGAGAAAAATCCACACTCCTCTCTATGAGGGTGGTCATACCCCTCTCTACGAGGGTATTCTAGCATGTCCCTAGAGTATCCAAAACTCAACACTTGGACATAGGCCAATCTTGACAAATTTCTCATACCCCTTCTCTACAAAGGTCTCTTCCTTCTCTACGAAGGTCTCTTCTCTTCTCCTTCTCTATGAAGGTCTACTTGTGGTATTTCTCATTCCTTCTCTACGAAGGTCTCTTCTCTTTTCTATGAAGGTCTAGCTATGGGATCTAAAAAAATCTCTTGTGGTCCAAAATATTTCCATGGTATAATACCATGCTACCCATCTGTTGGGCACCATCCATCTACTGGATAACTTTCATCTTGATCAAAATATTTTGGCACCATCCATCTGCTTTCCTAACTGTACCAAATCATGATCCTCCATTTCGAACTCAGAGACATAGCTCCCTCTTGCACCAAACTAAGAGCTTCTAATCATCATCCTTGAAGTTTTCTTCTGTAATATCCTGGGTGCCTTCTTGAGTTCGAACATTTCTTTCTTTCTGAATTCATACTAGATCAACCTGCTCCCTTTGCATCTATAAGAACGGTACTGGAACAACCTGCATCTCATCAACTATATATGAGTATCCATCTTTCTTTTCATCTTGAACATTTATGTTCTGCATCTTTAGGAGCCTCCTAGTCCTATATAAATACTGGATATTGTCTGGTCTTTACTGACTGTCACCATATCATAAGTCCTTCTCATGTTGTCTAACTTCTGCAAGTCAAGGCATAAGTTATTTCTTCTAAGACCTGTAAACTTACTTACAGAATGCTTTCTGAGATATGTCACTTAGCTAATCAGTCAGTAACAATATGCAGTAATCAAATAAAACTATATCATGATTTCTATCAGAGTAGTACACATCTTTTCTTAAGTAAAACTTGTTCAACCATGTACACATCTGAAACCCTAATCATGAATAAGACTTTTGAACTCTTTTTCACTCTAGCTATGAAATTACCAANNTTTTCCTTACTATCATAGCTAAACACATACCTTTGTCACTCTCATGAGTGATCATACCTGAAAATAAATATTTTATCTCTTTCTTTATCCTCTTCTTTGATACTTCCTTCATAAGTCTGCATAGACACTGCACTTTTATTTTTTGTGTGGAGAGGCTCCACAAACTCCACCATTTGATATCTTTCTTCAGATGAACTATATTCAACTTAAAATACATAATCCTCAATTTCTACTAAAGCTTTCTTTGAGGGGGGAGATTCCTCTTCCTCTGCCACATGTGCTTGATGTTTTATTTTCCCTTTTCCTTGAGGACAATCATAGGAGAAGTTTCCCAACACTTGACAGTTGTAGCATCTGATCTTTGAAATGACTTTCTTCTTATCTGGAACTTTTACGGAGTTAGCTTCTAGTTGTTCTTTGAATTGTGATATTCTGGAGAAATATCCATAAATTGTTTCTCCTTTCTGCATCCTTGTATTATTGAGTTGAGTTCTTAGATTCATCTTCTGATTGATGTTCCTTCCTTCATATAATCAGGTTAGGGCATCAAAAATTTCTCTTGGAGTCTTCTTTGAGGCCACTTGAGGAATCAAGTGATCTTTGATAGAATCTGCAATGATTCTTTTGGCCCTAACTATGTCTTTTTTGTGTTTTGATTTAGTTGTAGCATCGGCAGGTTCTTGTACATTCTCTTTAATGAATCTTGTTAGGTCATTCTCTTCAAGAATGAGTGCAATCCTATACTTCCAGGCACAAAATTTTTCCACACCTTCTAGCTTGTCAACAGGCTTAGTGATTGCAGACATCTTTTACCTGGAGCTAGGAAAATGACCAAAAAATAAAAAATGTTCAGAATTGAATTTTGAGCTTACCAGGAGGTGCACTTAGCTGAGGTGAGTAGCCTAGTGTGTTTAGATTTCAGAAAATCCAAATTTTTCCCCTTCAAACTTGACCAATGGATTTCTAGACTGGTGCTTCTGGTTTTTCGGTACTTATGGTTTCCTGGTACTTCTGGTTTTCTGGTATTTCTAGTACTGGCGAAAACTAGGGTTTCACTTTCTGAGAGTTTTATCCACTGAAAAGGTGCGTTGAAGGTGCCAATGAGTTCCTTAGGCTAGGGAACACTTTCTATATGATCTTTGGGATGGAATTCCTCTTTAGTAAAAAGCCCTAAATTTCTTGTACGACAACAGTGATATTTTTCTTTTTCCTGTGAAAGATGCTCTCTTTAGCTTAGCTTTGATTCCATGTTAAAGTTTAAGATATTATTAGGTTACTTTTCAATTTACTAGATAACCATAGCATAGATAGGATCAATGAGAGAAACACAATCACAAGATACACAACATTTATCTTGGGAAACCCTCATGGGGAAGAAAACCCAACAAAACTTCCTTAATATAGATAGCCAATACAATGCCAAGACAATAAAACAAACACTAGAGAATATCCTCTCCCAAGCAATGTGCCTCTCTCTCTTCCTTCTTCCGACAACTGGTAACTGCAGCTTCCTTAAATACTTGCACACTAGATGAGTGAGATAAGTTAGTGAACAAATGAGTGGCTGGATTCCTATTTATACAAACCGACAAGCGCTGAAAGGAGGTGTCTCTTCACTTGCAAGGCTGACTTGTCTTTCTGGGTGGTTAGAACCACTTTAATTTGCATGGGGGGCAACTTCTTATTTTTCATATTACAATTAGGGTTTGACCAATCCGCAAAAGGGGATTGGGTCAATTGTAATGCCCGACATGATCAATCCACAAAAGGGGATTGATCTAATGAATAATAAATATATTTTGTCTTTTACTTTATCCACAAAATAGGATAAGAATATTCTTTGCAGTTACACAATGTTTTAACAGTTTGCAATTGGAAGGGTTTCTCAAGCTTTTGTGGGACACCAAAACAGATACCTCCTCTCTGATCATGGACTTGGGAGATTAGCCTATGGCCACCCCTCCACCTATTGGTTCTTGGGATTCCTTTTTTCAAGCGTTGTAGAATCAATTATATCCCTTAGGGCATCGTCAAACTCTCCTAACTCGTTGGTTGCAACTCTGCCAACTCTCAGGCCAGTCATTCCAAACCTACATTTAGGTATTTACTAAGCTCTGCATTCAACTGCAAATTCAAGATCCAGAAGAGGTACTCATTGTCAAATTTAATTCTCGTATTTTATTATTGTTACACAAAGAGGTTGATTTATTTGAAATCAATTCCTTATACAAGGCCTTTCTTCGGGCCTTGGCTGTGGAATGGAATCTCACTCCTGACCTTTTATCTCCTCTATCCAAAGTTGTCCCTTCATCAACTCCTTCTTCTCCTTCCTCTTCTACCTTTCCCAAGCCTATAAAATGGTGTTCTTATCACAAATCTCAATTTCACTCCTCATATGAATGCTGTGTTCTTTGTAATTAGAATTCGTTCAAGAATTTATTCATCGATGCTCTTGAGTCCTCCTTGAGAACAACGCTTCCCCTGATTTGATCACCTTGAAGAATCTTACGGAACCATAACCCTCTTTCTTTCTCATGGAAATTAATCCCCATTCTTCTTCATTAGTGCCTTTTTTATTCACAATCGCCAAATCAAGCAATCCCTAGCCACGATCATCCTCGACAATGGCATCCAAAAGAATTTGGTTGCTTAGGATTTGTTGCATCAATTGGCACTTCCTACTACCCCTCATCTGACACCCTACCAATTGGGTTGGGTTTAGAAGGATGATCCCCATGTGATGGTGACCCAACATTGTGCCCTTACATTTTCCATCATCCCTTTCTGTGATACTGATCTTTGCGATGTGTCTCCTTTGGATTGCGTAGATGTGCTTCTGGGTATTCCCTATCAGGAACTATGTCACGTTGTATTCCCTATCTTAAAACAGATAGCCCCTCTCATGCCCTTCCTTCCGATCTAGCCACTTTACTCACATCCTTTGAAAATGTCTTTATTGCACCCACCAAACTACCCATCATATGTTCCATTGAATATTCCATTGATCTTATTCTTGGAGCCACTTTGCCCAATCCCCCTTCTTATTTCTTGGTTTCTCGTGAGGTTGAGGAAGTGGAATGCTAGATCCAACAACTTCTTAATATCGACCACATCAAACTGAGTTCGTCAATATGTGCCTCTCCTACCTTCATAATGTTAGAAAATAATAGGTGTGCTTGTTTCACCATAGAAAATATCTCAATATTGTCACCCAACCATAGACACAAAGGCCTCCCCCGAGCGCCTTAAACTTGACAAAAAAAACAATTATGGAAGTAAACCCTAGAACCAATAGCCAACCAAGGTAGTGTACTTCTCTCCAAAGCTAACGTACCAAGCAGAAAGTCCAAACCATAACCAAAGACCAAGTCACTATTGCAGCAACTACAACTCTCCTCCATTCATGCACACCACTTGTCCTTATGCAATCGTGAGAGTGAGTGAGAACAAATGAGCTCTAGCGCCCTCTATTTATCCTACTCAAAGTCACATGATTGGGTCAAATTATCTTCCTGGAGGCTAATAACTTAATACTAATTATTCTCTTGAGTCGACTTCTCTTCTAGGGTTATTATCCAACGTCTTAGGGTTTCTCTTGCTTCCTGGAATATTCTAGTCTCATCAAAGGTTATACATAGAGGTTAATATCTCCAACAACTACCATAATATCAACACTCCCTCCTAGATAGGGAGGTATTAAAGGAAATTGTCTTGAGAAAAAATAAACCATTCAACTAGTAGCATCATCATAGCCACACGGGCTATCTCATGATAAAATCATGAGCACCATCATCAATATCCAACTAGATAGTCTCCATGGAAATTAGAACAATTCCATCCAATAGAGCACAACTGTGTCTATTCATAGTAGTATACAACTACTATCTAGTGGTACACAACCACTCCTAGTAGCACACAACTACTAACCAGTGACACGTGGTCACTACCAGTGGATCACATCCACCACAGTAGCATACAACTACTTTCCAGAGACATACAGTCTCCACAACAATCATATCATATCATATTAACCTACATAAACAATATCATGATACAAATTGAGTCATCTCGGCCATTATTCCACTCACATCTGTGAGATCTTGGAAGAGCATCTGCCCTCGGAAAGTTAAATATCAACAATGGGCTATTTAAACTATTCTTCCCAAGAATAGAAGAATAATTGTACATAATTGTTGAACCTGGACCATTCAACCTAACTGGGCCATTCTTGTGGCACAATTCATAGTGCAACCTGGAGAGAATGAGTCTTCCCTAGGGAATGATTGTCCAGACCATTTCCTATGGAAATGATTGTCTTGCACCAACCTCCTACATCGTACCATTCTTCAAAACTGNTCTCTTGTGGTCCAAAATATTTCCATGGTATAATACCATGCTACCCATCTGTTGGGCACCATCCATCTACTGGATAACTTTCATCTTGATCAAAATATTTTGGCACCATCCATCTTCTTTCCTAACTGTACCAAATCATGATCCTCCATTTCGAACTCAGAGACATAGCTCCCTCTTGCACCAAACTAAGAGATTCTAATCATCATCCTTGAAGTTTTCTTCTGTAATATCCTGGGTGCCTTCTTGAGTTCGAACATTTCTTTCTTTCTGAATTCATACTAGATCAACTTGCTCCCTTTGCATCTATAAGAATGGTACTGGAAAAACCTGCATCTCATCAAATATATATGAGTATCCATCTTTCTTTTCATCTTGAACATTTATGTTCTGTATCTTTAGGAGCCTCTCGGTCCTATATAAATACTGGATATTGTCTGGTCTTTATTGACTGTCACCATATCATAAGTCCTTCTCATGTTGTCTAACTTCTGCAAGTCAAGGCATAAGTTATTTCTTCTAAGACCTGTAAACTTACTTACATAATGCTTTTTGAGATATGTCACTTAGCTAATCAGTTAGTAACAATACGCAGTAATCAAATAAAACTATATCATGATTTCTATCAGAGTAGTACACATCTTTTCTTAAGTAAAACTTGTTCAACCATGTACACATCTGAAACCCTAATCATGAATAAGACTTTTGAACTCTTTTTCACTCTAGCTATGAAATTACCAAAATTTTCCTTACTATCATAGCTAAACACATACCTTTGTCACTCTCATGAGTGATCATACCTGAAAATAAATATTTTATCTCTTTCTTTATCCTCTTCTTTGATACTTCCTTCAGAAGTCTGCATAGACACTGCACTTTTATTTTTTGTGCGGAGAGGCTCCAAAAACTCCACCATTTGATATCTTTCTTCAGATGAACTATATTCAACTTAAAATACATAATCCTCAATTTCTACTAAAGCTTTCTTTGAGGGAGGAGATTCCTCTTCCTCTGCCACATGTGCTTGATGTTTTCTTTTCCCTTTTCCTTGAGGACAATCGTAGGAGAAGTGTCCCAACACTTGACAGTTGTAGCATCTGATCTTTGAAATGACTTTCTTCTTATCTGGAACTTTTACGGAGTTAGCTTCTAGTTGTTCTTTGAATTGTGATATTATGGAGAAATATCCATAAATTGTTTCTCCTTTCTGCATCCTTGTATTATTGAGTTGAGTTCTTAGATTCATCTTTTGATTGATGTTCCTTCCTTCATATAATCAGGTTAGGGCATCAAAAATTTATCTTGGAGTCTTCTTTGAGGCCACTTGAGGAATCAAGTGATCTTTGATAGAATCTGCAATGATTCTTTTGTCCTTAACTATGTCTTTTTGGTGTTTTGATTTAGTTGCAGCATCGGCAGGTTCTTGTACATTCTCTTTAATGAATCTTGTTAGGTCATTCTCTTCAAGAATGAGTGAAATCCTATACTTCCAGGCACAAAATTTTTCCACACCTTCTAGCTTGTCAACAGGCTTAGTGATTGCAGACATCTTTTACCTGGAGCTAGGAAATGACCAAAAAATAAAAAATGCTCAGAATTGAATTTTGAGCTTACCAGGAGGTGCACTTAGCTGAGGTGAGTAGCCTAGTGTGTTTAGATTTCAGAAAATCCAAAATTTTCCCCTTCAAATTTGACCAATGGATTTCTAGACTGGTGCTTCTGGTTTTCCGGTACTTATGGTTTCCTGGTACTTATGGTTTTCTGGTACTTCTAGTACTGGCGAAAACTAGGGTTTCACTTTCTGAGAGTTTTATCCACTGAAAAGGTGCGTTGAAGGTGCCAATGAGTTCCTTAGGCTAGGGAACACTTTCTAGATGATCTTTGGGATGAAATTCCTCTTTAGTAAAAAACCCTAAATTTCTTGTATGACAACAGTGATATTTTTCTTTTTCCTGTGAAAGATGCTCTCTTTAGTTTAACTTTGATTCCATGTTAAAGTTTAAGCTATTATTAGGTTACTTTTCAATTTACTAGATAACCATAGCATAGATAGGATCAATGAGAGAAACACAATCACAAGATACACAACATTTATCCTGGGAAACCCTCATGGGGAAGAAAACCCAACAAAACTTCCTTAATATAGATAGCCAATACAATGCCAAGACAATAAAACAAACACTAGAGAATATCCTCTCCCAAGCAATGTGCCTCTCTCTCTTCCTTCTTCCGACAACTGGTAACTGCAGCTTCCTTAAATACTTGCACACTAGATGAGTGAGATAAGTTAGTGAACAAATGAGTGGCTGGATTCCTATTTATACAAACCGACAAGCGCTGAAAGGAGGTGTCTCTTCACTTGCAAGGCTGACTTGTCTTTCTGGGTGGTTAGAACCACTTTAATTTGCATGGGGGGCAACTTCTTATTTTTCATATTACAATTAGGGTTTGACCAATCCGCAAAAGGGGATTGGGTCAATTGTAATGCCCGACATGATCAATCCACAAAAGGGGATTGATCTAATGAATAATAAATATATTTTGTCTTTTACTTTATCCACAAAATAGGATAAGAATATTCTTTGCAGTTACACAATGTTTTAACAGTTTGCAATTGGAAGGGTTTCTCAAGCTTTTGTGGGACACCAAAACAGATACCTCCTCTCTGATCATGGACTTGGGAGATTAGCCTATGGCCACCCCTCCACCTATTGGTTCTTGGGATTCCTTTTTTCAAGCGTTGTAGAATCAATTATATCCCTTAGGGCATCGTCAAACTCTCCTAACTCGTTGGTTGCAACTCTGCCAACTCTCAGGCCAGTCATTCCAAACCTACATTTAGGTATTTACTAAGCTCTGCATTCAACTGCAAATTCAAGATCCAGAAGAGGTACTCATTGTCAAATTTAATTCTCGTATTTTATTATTGTTACACAAAGAGGTTGATTTATTTGAAATCAATTCCTTATACAAGGCCTTTCTTCGGGCCTTGGCTGTGGAATGGAATCTCACTCCTGACCTTTTATCTCCTCTATCCAAAGTTGTCCCTTCATCAACTCCTTCTTCTCCTTCCTCTTCTACCTTTCCCAAGCCTATAAAATGGTGTTCTTATCACAAATCTCAATTTCACTCCTCATATGAATGCTGTGTTCTTTGTAATTAGAATTCGTTCAAGAATTTATTCATCGATGCTCTTGAGTCCTCCTTGAGAACAACGCTTCCCCTGATTTGATCACCTTGAAGAATCTTACGGAACCATAACCCTCTTTCTTTCTCATGGAAATTAATCCCCATTCTTCTTCATTAGTGCCTTTTTTATTCACAATCGCCAAATCAAGCAATCCCTAGCCACGATCATCCTCGACAATGGCATCCAAAAGAATTTGGTTGCTTAGGATTTGTTGCATCAATTGGCACTTCCTACTACCCCTCATCTGACACCCTACCAATTGGGTTGGGTTTAGAAGGATGATCCCCATGTGATGGTGACCCAACATTGTGCCCTTACATTTTCCATCATCCCTTTCTGTGATACTGATCTTTGCGATGTGTCTCCTTTGGATTGCGTAGATGTGCTTCTGGGTATTCCCTATCAGGAACTATGTCACGTTGTATTCCCTATCTTAAAACAGATAGCCCCTCTCATGCCCTTCCTTCCGATCTAGCCACTTTACTCACATCCTTTGAAAATGTCTTTATTGCACCCACCAAACTACCCATCATATGTTCCATTGAATATTCCATTGATCTTATTCTTGGAGCCACTTTGCCCAATCCCCCTTCTTATTTCTTGGTTTCTCGTGAGGTTGAGGAAGTGGAATGCTAGATCCAACAACTTCTTAATATCGACCACATCAAACTGAGTTCGTCAATATGTGCCTCTCCTACCTTCATAATGTTAGAAAATAATAGGTGTGCTTGTTTCACCATAGAAAATATCTCAATATTGTCACCCAACCATAGACACAAAGGCCTCCCCCGAGCGCCTTAAACTTGACAAAAAAAACAATTATGGAAGTAAACCCTAGAACCAATAGCCAACCAAGGTAGTGTACTTCTCTCCAAAGCTAACGTACCAAGCAGAAAGTCCAAACCATAACCAAAGACCAAGTCACTATTGCAGCAACTACAACTCTCCTCCATTCATGCACACCACTTGTCCTTATGCAATCGTGAGAGTGAGTGAGAACAAATGAGCTCTAGCGCCCTCTATTTATCCTACTCAAAGTCACATGATTGGGTCAAATTATCTTCCTGGAGGCTAATAACTTAATACTAATTATTCTCTTGAGTCGACTTCTCTTCTAGGGTTATTATCCAACGTCTTAGGGTTTCTCTTGCTTCCTGGAATATTCTAGTCTCATCAAAGGTTATACATAGAGGTTAATATCTCCAACAACTACCATAATATCAACACTCCCTCCTAGATAGGGAGGTATTAAAGGAAATTGTCTTGAGAAAAAATAAACCATTCAACTAGTAGCATCATCATAGCCACACGGGCTATCTCATGATAAAATCATGAGCACCATCATCAATATCCAACTAGATAGTCTCCATGGAAATTAGAACAATTCCATCCAATAGAGCACAACTGTGTCTATTCATAGTAGTATACAACTACTATCTAGTGGTACACAACCACTCCTAGTAGCACACAACTACTAACCAGTGACACGTGGTCACTACCAGTGGATCACATCCACCACAGTAGCATACAACTACTTTCCAGAGACATACAGTCTCCACAACAATCATATCATATCATATTAACCTACATAAACAATATCATGATACAAATTGAGTCATCTCGGCCATTATTCCACTCACATCTGTGAGATCTTGGAAGAGCATCTGCCCTCGGAAAGTTAAATATCAACAATGGGCTATTTAAACTATTCTTCCCAAGAATAGAAGAATAATTGTACATAATTGTTGAACCTGGACCATTCAACCTAACTGGGCCATTCTTGTGGCACAATTCATAGTGCAACCTGGAGAGAATGAGTCTTCCCTAGGGAATGATTGTCCAGACCATTTCCTATGGAAATGATTGTCTTGCACCAACCTCCTACATCGTACCATTCTTCAAAACTG
>JZKD02S1522815.1:0-10555 GCA_000966675.3 Picea glauca
AAACAAGCAGGAGAAGTAAACCGAAAGTTGGTGTCAGAAATAAATCGGCTTAAACAGGTGATACCAAAGATTTTTGATATTGTGCAAAGAAAATGAAACGATAAGGTAAATATGAGATTTCCTAAAAGACTTTTCCTGAAGGACTATTAAAGAAAACTGAGGTAACCTCATTCAAACAACAACATCGTCCGAACTAATAAATAGCAGAGTTGTTTCCTTGTTTAATCGTTTACAAAAAAATAAGAAAAATTAAATGATTCACTCAAATTAAAGCAGTCAGTCAAAGTAAAGTGCCCCCGAAAAAGATTTACAAGAGTCAGTTTTGAATTTTTGACTTCTATTTTTTAGTCCATAAATCACTATCTGTCACCCTTTTCTGTGTTCAGGTTTACCTTTTAAAAAAGTCATCCTCTTTCGGTTTCGCATATGAAGGGATAGGAGATTTTGTTTCAACCTCATGAGCTTCAAAGCAGATTGTGGAAAGAAAGCGGGTCTTCAAAACTCCTTGGTCCCCTGCTAAACGAAGGGATGCTTAAAGTGATCCTGACTTTCCTAGGTTTTTCAACAATTTTAGAGGATTGAGGCTTGCTCAAATAGAATTCTCTAAGAAAGTTATTTTCCCTTTTTTCCTAGAGAACGAAGGTGTTGTGAAGGTTAAGGGAAGCTTGGTACCGAGTAATCAAGGTAAGTTGACAGACCTATAATGCAAAATATTACACAGATATCAGCCCTGATACAAATTGATTGCTCCCATCTTTGCGCTCTAAAAAAGCAAATTATAAGATAGGTGGTGAAAGGAAATTCAGAAATGATTGCCCCCATCTAGTCCAAGAGACGATGAAAGGAAATTCAGAAATGATTGCCCTCGTCTTAGCATTTAAATGCACAAATATATTCCGAAGTGGTGAAAGGAAATTTGGTAAAAGGGGCCAGATAACTTCACCGAGGTACTGAACAGGCTCGCTAGCAGTGAAGCAATATCTGAGATATCTGTAAGGATTTTATACATGAATATCACTCTACTCTGGTAAAAAATTATTTTTTTAAAAATCTGATCTACATCCCATGTTCAGACAGGGCTTCCTGATTAAAAACATATAATCTTCTTCTTTTGATGCAAGCTGATAGCCACAACTGTTGGGTCTCCTAGAACTGTTTTGATTGTCTTAAGGAAGACCTGAATTTAGTAACGTGAAGGGGAAAGTCATGAAAGGGACTATAGATAAGTTTAAAAAAGTATCTAAGTTTGAAAATCTTTTCAAAGGTAAAAAATGAAGTCTCTTTCCCCTTTGGTACCCTGTTCTCAGAAACCTTTTCACCTATTTGAGGATATTGAATCCATTTACCCAATATCAGCACGTGGTCTATTGTTCTTCCCGTCTTACAAGAAAATGGGATCCCTAGTTGGAGCCTATGTTGGAGCCGCCTCTTTTTTTTCTATCTCGTCTCGAATTTCATGTCTTAATGCTCGAAATCGAAAGATGGTTTTCGTATTTTCCATCTGTGGTTTCAAAATCTCNAGAGACGATGAAAGGAAATTCAGAAATGATTGCCCTCGTCTTAGCATTTAAATGCACAAATATATTCCGAAGTGGTGAAAGGAAATTTGGTAAAAGGGGCCAGATAACTTCACCGGGGTACTGAACAGGCTCGCTAGCAGTGAAGCAATATCTGAGATATCTGTAAGGATTTTATACATGAATATCACTCTACTCTAGTAACCAATTATTTTTTTAAAAACCTGATCTACATCCCATGTTCAGAAAGGGCTTCCTGATTAAAAACATATAATCTTTTTCTTTTGATGCAAGCTGATAGCCACAAGATCTGTTGGGTCTCCTAGAACTGTTTTGATTGTCTTAAGGAAGACCTGAATTTAGTAACGGGAAGGGGAAAGTCATGAAAGGGACTATAGATAAGTTTAAAAAAGTATCTGAGTTTGAAAATCTTTTCAAAGGTAAAAAACGAAGTCTCTTTCCCCTTCAATACCCTGTTCTCAGAAACCTTTTCACCTATTTGAGGATATTGAATCCATTTACCCAATATCGGCACGTGGTCTACTGTTCTTCTCGTCTTACAAGAAAATGGGATCCCTATTTGGAGCCTATGTTGGAGCCGCCTCTTTTTTTTCTATCTCGTCTCGAATTTCATGTCTTAATGCTCGAAATCGAAAGATGGTTTTCGTATTTTCCATCTGTGGTTTCAAAATCTCTGAAGTCTTATCACGTGAGCGGTGATAGTTATTGTACTCTCGAAGTGAGTTCTACTTTTCGTCAAGTATTTTTCCCTCCTTTGTTCTACCTCAGGATTTCATATGTAGGATGCTATAGATCACATAGTTCACAAGTCCTGAACAACGAAACGACGAAATCGTTTTAAAATTTTACCCAGGTCAGTAAGGAGAGTAATATTTTCCTAAGTCATGGTTAAACATCATCGAGTTTTCATGTCTCGACATTTACTAAATCCAAAAGTATTACTTTCGTAACTCCGATAGCCGAAACCACAAATTTCTTGTTTTAGTAACCCGTGTCAAGGTTAAAGGTAAAATCTTAGTCGTGACTAAGTTCTGTCGAAAATTCGCAACTCAGCGTGTTCTCTTTTAAAAAGATACACTGTCATAGCCCCGAGTCGCAAAGTCGCGATAAAGATATGAACATAATTAATTAAACACTTAATCCGATTTTATCCTCCCTTTTAATTAAAACATATCATCGCTATCTCGCGATTTCGCAACTCGGCATGCAAACTTCCTGGAAGCTATACATTCGAAGCTCCGAGTCATGATATGACGATATAAATAATTACGTAATTAATTAAGCACCTAATCACAATTAAGTTTTTATTAACCAAAGTCAATCATCGCAATTTTGGGTGTTAGAGGTTCAAAGGGTTAAAGAAAAAATTCCCGATACAACGAGTACAGAAAGATTAATTAACTTTGGTAAAACTGGATTAATTAAGCTAAACCAGTATATCCCGTGATTTGATGCATGCAAAGTTTATGAGGCAGTCTTAATTCTTCCTTATGCCAGCTAACATTTCGAACCACCAAAATTTATGGCATTAATTAGAAACAAGGCGAATAAAAAAATAAAGATTGGGTTTTTATTGCTAAATTTTTTTTTAAGCGTGATTTGACCGATCCGTTCTTAAAAAGTACCGAGTTTTCGAATATATAGAGTTGTTATTCATTATAACAAATTAATTTCTATATTACACAGAGCACACTTTCTCAGCGAGCTAATTTATGTATGTATACATATTTTTATCACAGAAGAGATAAAGAAGGATCTCCCGTCATGGCCCCGCGAAAAGCATCTAAAGCCAACGTTGAGGTTTCAGGACAAGGTTTGGACAACGTCGTTGATACTTCACCTCGAAGTGTCAAATCTATCCCAAACTAGTCGTTTGTTTTTGATGTTCTACAGGTCAAATTAGTGGATTATTCTGATGATTCCAGTGACAATGAAAAAGACGACATAACCACGAAATATAAGATCGTTGTTCAATCAGGAATGCATAAAGTAGCGGCCAGGCCATGACTGCTCCCTTACTATGATATGGTCTAGTGGGCATTAGACCATGTGGACATACCAACCAAAACCATCATCAATGAGCATAAGGTCACCATTGAGACTTTCAGACCCAAACAACTGCAAGCTATGTGCAAGTTGCCCACCGTGTCCAACCTTACATATGATGCTGAATTCTTGGAGAAGTTCAAACAGAAGGAATGTGTTTAGTATGACAAGACTATGTCCAGCTTAATAAGAGATTGGGTTTTTCACCCTACGAAGTTCAGGGTAGACAGTAATGGTATATATTCAATAGCTTCCTTGGAACAACTGAAATGAAAAAATCGCCTCATCAAAACCCTAGAAGTCGGACTAGCCACAACAACGGAGGCTGCCAAGGACCAGGTGAGTGTAGGGATAGAGAAAGAAAGGTTGGCCGATAAAAGTGAGATAGAGATACTCAAGACTAAGCTCGAACAAGCAAAGTTGGTGGTTCAGAATGGTCAGATACAAGAGGGCCAACAAAAAGACTTGATCGAACAACTACAGGCTAGAGTGGAAATCGGTGAAAGTAAAGTTATAAATATCGGGATGTTCCAGTCCCAGGCGATGGAGATTCGGAGTAGAGTTTCTGCAGCCCATAGAAATTTACTCGCCAAGGTAGAGGTAATTCGGGACAACTGTTTACTGGTTAATCAAGTTTTGGAAAATTTATTTGTTAGAGAAAGAGAAGCTGAAGTTGCACGGGTTGCTTTTCAAGAGGTTGTGATAGCTACAAACAATAGGGAATCGGGAAGTACTCACAGGTTTCCCATTTCGGAGTAGACCAGAGGAAATATTCTATTAAAGGAATGGGAGCACAACATCTCAGAAGGTAAGTTGCAAGCCAAGAGGGTAACGAAATCCTTAGAAGAGGCTTTTAGTTCTATAGATGGTAATCTGTTAGGCATTGATAGAAAAGGTAATGTCGAGGCATTGATTCAAATGAATATGGCGAAAATCTCACTTGATTTAAATGAAAAAGAGGAAAGAGATTCGGTTGAGATCTCACAAGTGACTATGGCAGACATAGTCCAAATAGATAAATGTATGATTAAACCAAGTGTGCAATTTTTCACTATCGACATCATAGACAGAAAGATGGAAGAAAGGTTACCGCAATTAGCCCGAGATTGTTACTCTTTTGAAGCCAATTGTCAAGCAGAACCATCAAGGCTGATATCTTGGCTGGTGGAAATATGTGTCACTTGTACCGAGC
Organism: Picea glauca; assembly: GCA_000966675.3. Lineage (NCBI taxonomy): Eukaryota > Viridiplantae > Streptophyta > Pinopsida > Pinales > Pinaceae > Picea > Picea glauca. The sequence continues at coordinate 4,777 of JZKD02S1522815.1, forward strand.
ATGCACGAGGATAAGCTTCTAGCACCAAATAAAGACAGAGTGGAAGAAATGGAACGATTGCTCTCCTCCTTATCATAACTGAAAATTTTGCAACGATTGAGATTCCATCTTATTGTAAAACTGCATAAATATACCATAGAAAGAAATAAAAGAGGCTGGACCTTTTTGTGTCGATTGTAATAGAGGTTTTCCATTTTGAGAGTTAATATAAAACAAATCTGAAGATTCTCAATTACGTCATGACTGTGTTATGAGTTTGTTTTCTTGTATCTCATATTTCATTTCATTTCATATTTGTATCTGATGAATGCTTCGCTATAATTTAGTACAACCTCTACTATAGTGAATGAATTTTGGTTTTCTATATTGTTTACTATTTTTCCTCTGTTCCAGCTATCAACAGATATAAGACCAGTCCACACTTTCATAATTCTATATATATTTTATGCTTCATCGGGTTATTTCTTTACATTTTTCTTCTTTTGTTTATATGTGAGATTCTCCCTTGATAGGACCCTTACTCGATAGACAACTTAATGTTTTCTCCCACCTCATACATTTTATTAACGTATAACCCAGTTATGAGAAAGGGCCTTTGATTTGCACCCCTCTTTTCATTCATGAAACCGTAAACTCTCTTTTATACGACCAAATTGAGACAACACTTAAATTCCCCCTGAGGTTTTCTTATTTTACTGTTCCTCCATGTCTGTCCCTGTATCAAGACAGCCTAATATCGAACCCGGACTATCATATCAAACACATATTGCCTTAAACCTTTTTGATACTATTCTTAAAACAACCACAACTTGGGTTGAACTCGAATGATCATGGGCAGTGATTGAATGAGATATAAACATCCAGGAACAATTGGAAGCTAGAGAATGCCAACATAGAAATCATCCCTAGTTTCCCTTGCCGAAGGTTGACGTTTCTTCTTTCTCTACCCTTTACTCACTTTTGGATGCCTAGACACTGTACTTGTAAGCCTTAAGTACAAAATATGGAACAACACTGCCCATCTACAAGCAGAACATCCTGGGATTTTCCTGCCATTACTCAAAGTCACCATCCCTTTACCCTTGATTTTACCTAGTTCATCATTTCCAAAGGTCAAATTTACTCTTTTTCTTTTACTTATAGACATAAAATTATCCTTGTCTCCAGTCATGTGCTTGGAACATCCATTATCTATATACCAGGGGTTCTTTTGATTTTGAGATGAAAGTACTAGACCACATTTTTCACTATCTTTCTTTTTCCATGTGCTGGCATTTCTAGCTAAGGGTTTTATCCTTGGATCTGCTTTATAATTCTTCAGATAGAATTTTGCAGCTTTGTGGCCGAAGTTATTATAGTTATTGCATTTGAGATCCTTGTTCAATAGTTCAAAGTGATTGGTGAAACTTTGTCTACTCATTGGCTATTTAGTTCTATGTTGCAAAGATTGTTTATTTCTTGATCTCCTCAGTTGCATGTCTCTAAACTTAATTTGACAATTTGCAATCTTAGGACCAAAATCAGAGCAGTAAAAACTATAACCATGGAAGAAATTTTGGTACTTGAAGGATGGCATTCTTCTTGAAATTTGTTCCTCCATCTTCTGATATATTTATTTTTTATCAAGGATCATCTTGTCTTTATTAACTTTTGGTGGCAGAGTACTCACTTAGTCTGATTGTCTTCTGAATTGGAACTTGATCATCTTTACTGGCTCTTTGATTTCTGTCTATTTTTTGGTTGAACCACTTACATAGCCTAAATCGGTCTTTAACAAGGGAGATCTCTGTTTGCTCAAAATGTCATTTAGTTCTACTAAGGCTTTAATGCTTGGAATATTTTGGAGATATATTGCTTTAAACTTCTCCATCTCTTTTCTAGTTTTTACTACCTCTTCTTCCAAGGCTTCACATCTTGCCTTCTTCTCTGATAATTGTTGTTTAAGAGTGTCCTCTATTTTCTTTTCCTCTTCTAACTCCACTTTTAGCAGGGCAAAGTCTTCATCAGGTTTTTTACCATTCTTTTCAAATTGTATCAACATCTGTTTTTGTTTTCTCTTCTTAAGTCTGAGTCTGTCAATATCTTCTAAAGAACTGGTTAGTTTTCCTTCCATATCAACCACAACTTCTTCATCATTAAAATCACTTCATGTGCTATTATTCTCATAATCCTCTCTGGCCATAAGGACAAACTCATTAACCTTATCTTCACAAGAAGAGTCACTATATGTGTCTTTTGAAGAGTCATCATTGTTTACACATAAAATTTTATTTTTACCAAATCTCTTGGATTTTTACTTCTATTCACCTTTAGAGTTCCGATCCTTCTTCTTGTGTGGAAACTTAGATGCAAAGTTACCTATCTTTCCACAATTAAAACATTTGAAGGGCAACTTGCCTTGGTATTTTCTTGATCCTTTATTTAGTGTACTCACAAATTTTGCTTCCATTTCATCAGGCTTAGAATGCTCATTCTTATCTTCTTTAAATGATGCTTCTACAGAGGTGGGTTTATCCTTACTAATCCTCATTTTATAAGAAGCTAGAGTTCCTAGAAGTTGATCAATAGACAAAGTCTTAAGATCATTCAGTTCTTCCATTGAACATGGGGGATTATTGGTTGAAGTTCCTTCATGAATTGTCATGTTTAAGAATACTGATCTACCTTTAGATAAAAGGAACCCGCTCTGATACCAATTGTTGGAAATACTAAGAAAATTGAGAGCGGGGGGGGTGAATCAGTTGTTACTGTGCTTAAACAATTTTATGCCTATTTAAATGTTATTAACCTACTTCAAGTGATCATCAATATTATGAAATCCATGAACAACAGAAATAATAAACATCAATAACACACATGATATACATAGAGACAAATATTCATGAGGAAACCCATAAAGAGAGAAAACCTCTTCTTCTTGGAATGATAGGCAGTGTTTTAAATTTTGTACATCATGTTTCTTTGCGAACCAACTCAAAATGAGGCTAAACCTCTTATTTAGCAAGATGTAACTTGTTGAGAGCACCAACTCTCTAGTTTCTCTATCACCCACTAGAAGGAAGCACCAACTCCCTGAGTGTTCGAACACCAACTGGATGGAAACACTAACTTCCAGTCACACAAGCACCAACCAGTATAACAGAGAACAATGGTTCTCCCTTGCACTACCCTACCACCCTGGTTTTTCTAGATATAACCAAATGGAAGCTACAACTCCCTGTGTTCAAGAACCCACTTGAAACTCTAAGGACAAAAGTCCTCCCTAACACCACCCTACCACCATGTTTCTAAAACTTTTCTTGAATAATACTTTACAATAATACACACATTACAACGTTTCCCAGTTCTTCTCTGTTCTTCAATTCTGGTTTGGTTCTGTCTATTCATGCTCGACTCCAATTTTTGTTTCTTTCCATCTCTCTTCCTTTGTTCTTCTCATGCTCTTAGGGTCTTGTACAATCCATTGTTTTCACCATTTTTGCTCTGTCCGACTTGTGTTCTTCATCTCTGCATCTCTCACACTCTGTTCATGCTCTCTAGTTCATTTCATATAGTTCAACTTGTTTTATCGAGAAAAAAAATCCTTCTTCTATCTCGAAACATTTCGTTTATTCATGCTCTCATCATCCGTTACACTCTACATATCCAACACTCAATGTTGGGAATCTCAAAATGCTCTAGAGAAATGATTCCAATGCTCAGGAACAATTATTCAGCCGCTCAGGAACAATGATTCGGTTAGTGTAACTGAATCGTAACTGATCAAGAAATCACGAGATGAAACAACAACCCTTTGATCAGATTTAGTTTGATCAGAGCCATTGGATTATACTCCCAGGTGGAACCTTGCAGAATTAGCTTCTTCCCCTATCTTCCCTTGATGTGACCATGGGAAATGTTATCATGTGACCATGCGATTGTGGGCGCAACCACAAAAAATTAAGACACACTCATGTTATGGTCCTGCAATGTGACATGACCATTGATCTTAGGATATTGATGGTGCAATTGAACTAATGGTTCATATATGTCCACTCAAGTCTACAGATCAGATCTACTCTTCCTAAATCAATGGCTGAGATTTACTTCGTGAGATGTGCTTCAAGAGTTTCAAATATCAGACCTCACTTTTCCCATACGCTAAACTTTTGGAGTTGGAAATCCATTGATGCATGTACCTCTCGGATCAACGGTCCTTGTTCACTTTGGGAATTTGACCTTTCAACCAAATCAATGGTTCTGGAGTCCCTTTCTTGATCAACAATTTATTTCACAGAAACAAATCAAGGGTCAAATTTGATCCTTACACTCATCCTTTCATTGTTCAATCCAATGGCTAGGACTTAATCAAACATTGAGATGGATGAATGTCGAAAATTTACCCTTCTGAACTTCAGGATTTCAAGTTTTCAAACTTACACTATCCTTCCACTCTACTATGATCAACGGTTGAGAATACCCCTGAAGTGATATTTCAGATCGGATGACTCATTTCCTTGTTGACGTGGTCTGCCACATGTCCTTACTGAGTTGGTCTACTGACATGGGTGATATCTGTAGGTATAGTAGTGGAGTGTGGATTCAGAGCGTAGTAGTGGAGTGTGACATGTAGCGGGTAGTGGAGTGATCAAAATCTGGACCAGGGGTCAAATTTTAGCTAAAAAATCAAAGTTCTCGGAATTACCTCAAAACGAATGGGTACGTATCCCTCATCATCACAAACCCAACGCAACTTGTTTGGGTTCAAATGAACATCGGGAGTGAGAGATATCGTGATCTGTTCGAATTGTCAACCAGGTAAAAAAAGGGACGCTCACTGTACAGTCCGTACAGGTTGACGTGGCAGAGGTCGTACGATGATGTGGTAGATGTCATACGGTGACATGGAAGTTGTTGATGTGGCATTTAATTATTGTCATATGTGGTCGAATCGCAATGCGACACATGGAATTTATTGAACAAATGGTGTGGTGCCATGTGGCCCAGTCATGGGCTGCCACCTGGCACCGTTGAACTGGTTATTGGTTCAAAACTTTATGGAGTCCATGGGGATCCAACCTCGGACCTCCTCTCACCATGCATCGTTTTAAAAAATTTTGAGCAACCAACACACCACACTATATCACTTGATATATATATGGGTTTTAATATATTTATGTTTGACTTATTGTATGGTTGGCGCGGGGGTCGGGCTAGGGCTTAGCCCCAACCCCCGATTTTATATGTTTTTCTGTGTGACCACATACGGAGCATGCATAGGAATTGGATTTTGAAATTGGTTTTTCAAACGGTTTTCCCACCAACCATATGCCACCACTTGTCACTTGTTCATTCGTTTTTAAACTTAGCCCCCTTTTTCGATAGCGCGAGGTCATATGGAAGACCACATGACCATGACCTTGGCGGTTAGGGGTTGGGCATGCCCTAACCATCCTACATTTTTCACAGTTATGCAGTTGTGCATGTGTGCTAGGTTTTAGCACGAATTTGGAGCGTGTTCTTGGTTAGAACGTACAGAGGTGCGTTTTGGCGAACCAGAGACAACAAGCTTGAAGGAAGAGAATGGTAGTAGGCCTATCTTCTTCATTTTTTGGCCGAATGAGGTTCTGTAAAAGCCCAGCTAGGGGTTTTTGGACATTCTGAATCCATTGGAACTATTTTATTAGCCATTTGAAGACTTATTTTGTAGGTTTTTAACCATTGAAGTTTCAGGAAGCTCTAGGGAGCTTGAAGCCCTCATTGTTTGAGGTCATGCTCAGATGAGCCTATGTTTGTTTTC
>JZKD02S1522826.1:0-10555 GCA_000966675.3 Picea glauca
GACCTCCCCTAGACAACCATGTTTTTCCCCATGTGTTTACTTTATTCTCCACTTTAGCTATTAGCCACTACCAAACACATTTTTAAATCGATCTAGATTCAAAAATAAATCTAGATACTTTAGTACCTGTTCTAGATCAATGATCTTATATGGAAATCACTGAGTAATAAAGTTGTTTTCCTCCTAAGATATCCCCCATAAGAACATCATAGATTTTTCTATATTAATGACCATTCCAATTGCTTTACAAAATAAATCCATGATACCCTTGAATTTCTCAATATCCCATCTAGAGCCTTCAAAAAGAATAATATGTAATCTACAAACAATAGATGTGTGATATTGCATGATACTCTAATACATAGTGCTCACCTTTTACACTGTCATTTCTTTTTTATTCTTTAAGTAGCCTACTTAATCCTTCAATTATTAAAAGAAAGAGAAGGGGAGTAGGTACCATCCTTGTCTAAGGCCCCTCCTTGATCTAAATAAAGAGGTTGTTGCTTCATTCAATAATACATCAAAAGATATTGAGGAAATGCAACTCATTATCCAGACAATGAACTAATGGAAAAAGACTAAATGAATTAGAATTATTCTAATGCAAAGACAACTTACCCTGTCATAAGCTTTGGACAAGCCCAACTCCATTGCCATTGATCTTTGGTTTCTGACCTTTATAGAATGGATGCATTCTTGAGCAACCCCAAATACCTCATGAATTCCCCTTCCCTATAAGAATCCAAATTGTTTTCTAGATATTTGATTCAAGAGAACTCTTTTCAATCTCCTAGCAATAACCTTTGAGATAATTTTTCATATGCAATTGCATAATGATATGGGTCTAAATTTCTCAAAGGTTGTAGGATTATCTTCTTTAGGAATCAAAGCTAGGGATTTTGTAATGAAGGATCCCAACATTTTCCCTTAAGTTCTTGTTGTGTCCACCACTCTTTATAAACATTCCTCTATAAATCATAATAACTCAAGAAGAATTCCACAGATTGTCTGTCAGGCACAATAATTTTTTCCTTTTGAAAGCTCTGTAGAGTTGATACAATTCTTCTTTCCTAACCTCTTTTATTAGGGCCTGATTATCCTCCTCATTGAAAAAACTAAGGAAGGAGTTTGACAGCCTAATCACTTTTATTGTTGTGGCTTGTGATTCTTCCTTGAAAAGGGAGGAAAAATGCTTTACTCCTTTAAAATCCATGTCCTTTAAATTTGTAGCCCACGTACAATCTCCCTTATCAATTCTCCAAACAAACTTTATATTCTTTTTACAATTGGCATACTTATGAAAGAATTTTATATTATCATTCCCAACATGTATCCATAATGCCCTACTCTTGCGTCTCCATTTTTTTTTTTTTTCAAAAGAATGTGTCTCAATTTATTTTCTAGTACTTTTACTTCATTTTTATGTTCCTCATTCATAAACCCAAAACCTTCCCTATTGTAGGGCACCTCCAAAGGCTTCTTCTATTTCTCTTAGAACCTTATCATCTTTCAATTTTTTGTCCCTTGCCCTGTTAGAAACTACCTTTTTTCCTATTTTAAATTTTGTTGAAATTAAATAGGAGTAGATTCTCTTAAATTACCAATAAAAGGTTTTCCAAACAACTTTGATTTTCACCACAAAATCCTTCGTCTTCATCTATTCTGGATTTAGTTTGAAGGGACTAGCATGTTTCTCTATTGCAGGAGCCACTTCTAACACTACATAATTATGGTCAGAGTCCCCTCCATTGGGGATCCATTGCTTGATCCTAATGAATTCATCTAAAAAAACTTAAAAACCTATTGAGCCTCTCAACAATTATGTCTACCCCAACTCTCTTGTTACTCCAAGTGGGAGATAGCTTGGATAGTTCAATTTACAAAAGACAAGATTCTTCCAATTTTCTAATAAAAAATGTAGAGAGAGAGTCCAGTTGAGTAGCCGGGCCCAAGACTTTATATGCTCCTAAGGTGAAATTTGAGTCCCCCCCTATTAGAACCAGACCATTTTTAACACTATCCATTTTGAAAAATATATCCTAGTAGTCCATCATGTCCATTTAAGGACCATAAACATTCAACACTATGATATCTTTCTCAGGTCCAAAGAGAAAATGGAGGTCCTTGGTCCTGTAGGAAAGGCCCAATAATTTGTGAGTGAGGGAGCATGTATCATCTAGTCACATTCCCACCCAATTTCACAATGGCATCAATAAAACAAAAGTCCCAATTCCTAAGCAGTTTAGAGAGTTCTTGAGTGATTTTTTCCCGATATGTCATTGTCTCTTGTAACAAAATAATATAAGGTTTGATATTGTCAACTATTCTCTTTACAACCAAATTCATTGAGGGGTTATCCATCCCTCTATAATTGAGGGTCAGAAAAATCATTTGGAACCCTCAAAATGGGTATTTTCTCTAAGAGCATTGATTAAGGATAGTTGTTTCCCACACTTGACTTTTGAGGATGCTTGTTTTTGGGCCATAGGCTTGACATATTTCCTTCCCCTTTGATTGGGTTTGGGTATTTTCTCTTCAAAAAACCTAATCTCCCTACCACCTTTCCTAGAAAATCAAACATGCCTTTGCTTCTAGGTCTTAAACTGTACTTCATTGGTTCCAAGGGATTGTAGTCCCATGTGCCCTTTCCATCTAGAGAGTAATCCACACCCTCTATGATTTCGAGAATAGGTATGAGAGGTGATGGGTTGGGGTTTCTTTATTCCAGAAAAACTAGGTAGAAAATCACTTAGGGATTCCATTTCTTATATACCCTTATTTCCCCATGTCCCCAAAACAAAATTTCCCGAGGTAATACTTTTATTCACAAAGTGACACTGATGAGTCTTACCCAAATTTACCTTGTTGTTGCTTATTGTTCCTTGGTTAGGTTCTTCAATTTGTCCAGTGTTGAGTTTTGAGCATCTGTTATCAACATTCGTGTTCAAAGGCCATCCAAGTTCACTTGAACCCCTACATCTTATTTCCTTCTCGTAGCCTGGACTATTTCCAATTCCAATGTATTCATACCTCTTAGATGCTTCTTTGAAGCCCAATTCTTCCTCATACTTGGATAATTGCATTCTTTAGCAAGGTGCACATAACAATGGCATTGTCTACATCTAAAAGATATTCCCTCATAGTCAAGATTGAGATGGAAAAGTTAAACTCCCATTCCATCGACTCTACCAGATGTTTTCTCACCTCTATACCTACCAAGATTCGAGCTATGACATAAAACCCAGTGTCTTGAAATGATAACTCTGTGTTGCAAAAAACACCTAAAATGTTACCAACATTTTTGAACACCTCCTCAAACCATAGAATCAATGACAATCTTAGAATACAAACCCATACTGGGAGAATGTCCCCACTAGCCAACTGGGCATTAAATTTTATATGTCATTTCTTCAAGAACATGGACTGGGATTCCCACTTCTAGCGTTGGTGCAATAATTTTTCTTCTTCTTCGGCCATCTTAAGAATCCAAACCAACCATCCTTTTACCAAAATCAAGGTGCAGGGAGAGGCCCCCACCACTAGATTGAAATTGAGCTTGGTCCAATTCTTCAACTCCTCACTACTCATTATTTTCCCAGGAAAACGTCTTACTAGTCTCTGATCCCTCATCTCCATTATGCCATTTAGTTTAGTTTTACCACCTAGGTTCAGGCTAATGACCTTTTTTATTCTTTTTGATACATTTACGCTCTTTGGATCTCTTGAGCCCTCTTGAGTCTAAAGCCTTGTTGCATCTGAATTTGAGGATGGAGCACCACTCAATAGCTTCAAATCCAACATCGTGCCAACAAATCCAGATTCATAAAAACAGTCCTACCAACCGATAACACAATTGGAAAGGAAATCAATCTCTTTCATACCTAGAGTGTAATAAACCGATTTTTTTCTCTGACTATGCATTCGAGGTTGATGGATTTGCAGGAACAAGTTCGTAACTCCAAGCATGGGGCAAAATGCTTAAGAAGCTATGGTCCTTGGATTGATCACCTAAAAGTCTTGTCACCCTTTTCCTCACCTGTCTCAAGGGTCTAGCACGTTGTACACCCAGTGCATGTGCCAACGTGCCCAAAATTGCCATGGTGGCCTCCTCTAGGGGTCTAGACCCCATAGCTTGTTGGAGTCCCGCAATACATTCAAATGACCTACAACAAGGTTGGACCAATCACTTGTCCCTCTAACGAATCATCGGTGAATTTGAAATTGACAACTTACTCTTCATACCCCATAATCGCCATGATGGCCTCCTCCAGGGGTCTAGACCCTAGAGCTCGTTGGAGTCTCGCAATACATTCAAATGACCTACAACAGGGTTGGACCAATCATTTTTCCCTCCAACGAATCATCGGTGAAGTTGTCATTGACAGCTTACTCCTCATACCCCATTCTGCCTTCCACGTGGTCTAAGTCTCACATCATATGGCAGGTTCACCGTGCGTCCACCCTAGCTGCTTCTGGGAAACTCCATCCAACCGATGGAAACCCTAAACCCCAACCTCAACATATTTACACACACTGAGTATTTTATCCAATCTGTTTGTTTGAGTTGTAGCTATGAATCGAAGAATGATAATGATTTCATTCATTAACGTGATCTGTACGTAATGGTAAATCCTCTGCGCTATTTTGTTGATCTGCGTAGCCTCTCAACAACAAGCGACAAATAAATTTTGTCGACGACCACCTGGTTTCTGTCAACGACAATTCGAAGTCAGACTCGATGATTTACGGAAGCTTCATAAGCTTCCCTCGTTACTCTATTTGGAACCACCCACACAACAGATCATCGCATCATAGAAATCATAAACATAGGATTGTAGATTTTTTTCTCATAAACTAAACCAAACTGTAATAGTGTAGAGGGAAGACGAAGACGTCCACCCTCCGTCTCAGGTCAGCATTAGAAGCCACATAGTTCTCCAAAGATTTTATTCTTACACTCCTTTTGTTGATAATTATTTATAGGAATGTTGTCTACCACCCATAGATGACTCTGTAAACCACCAATGCAAAAACCACCAATTATTTTTTGGGGGGCGCTACCCCCAAACCCTTGTGCAAGGGGGCTTTCTTCCCTGTATGACCCACCCTAGCACCCGATGCAATGAAAACACTAGGTTTGATTGTGCAAAGAATATAACACATACCCAACATGAAATCTACATGAGAGGCTTCACGTGGGCATGACGATTTCCCTTGTTTGATTATATTTTAGAATATATGTTAAGTATACTAATAACATATTTAGGTATAGGAGAAATTTTGTGGTTAAGTGTTCTTGAGTAAAAGTTGTATTAGGATGGATGATGTTTTCAATAAGTCTTGGTCATCGATACAAATTGTAGAGGAGATGATTAATGCTATGCAATTCATTTTATTGGTTTCAGTCGCATTTCTTCACCCTTATGAGCATCACCTAATGGAATGAGTGTTAAGCGGACTATTCAAACTCATGAGAAATAAATATTGGTCATTAATGAATGATGCTCATGGGAGATGGTCATAATGAATGACTTGCACATTAAATACTCCACATAGTTAATTTTGAAAAAAAAAAAAATCACAATGAAATTGAAATCCAAACAAGAAACTATGAATAAAACAATGATTTTTATTAAAAACAATGAAAAAAATTTACAATGATACACCTTCAGAGAAGGCTTGATGCAGTTACATGGGCTCCAATGCCTCTCTTTAGGATGGATCATTTACATCCTTGTGTGCTCCAACTCCAAACTTAGTAGAAATATGATGGAACTCTTAATGATATGAGGAGGAGAACTATGGTTCCAAGTATCTTTGGAAGAAATACAACAACATAACCTTACTTTGGAATATGGATGAATGCCGTGACCTTAAGAGTTTTTTTTATAGATAAAAGGTGGAACCTTATTTAGGTATAGCTTCTATGTGACCTCTTCCCATTACATTAATGAAGGCATGGGAAATGGTGGTTAAAGAATAATAAATCAAATGATTTTAATGAATGTGAGGGTTTGACAAGGTCTACACATACCTGAGGATTGTGAAGCAAGGATTTGATTTTGCATCACCATGATTTTGGACATTTTGTTGTGTAGTGACTCCATGTTGTCTAGCTTGTCATGGATGGCATCAATATTTTGTTGAGCATAGGAGTGGTTGCATTCTATCTTGTGTTACAACTCATCACATAGAATTTCCAGAGAGAATACTTCAGTGGTTATTTCTATGCCTTGAGTGGTATCCATAGAGATGTAGGTCCACAAGAAAAAGGTTTCTAAAGATTGGTATTGATGTGATTAGTACTGCATTATGAGTCTGTTGAGATACATGCTTGGTAGTGGGGTGGGTGGGTCCACAAAAAAGACTTACTAGAGAGTGGTACCATAATGATCAACTCTGTCAAGAATTTTGTTGAGATAGGTCTCAAATAAGGGTGTGGGTAGGACCCATAGTTTTTTTTGGCTACTCCTAATGGAGTTCTACTCATGTTTAAATATTTCTATGTTGAGATGATTCCCAAATTCTCAATACAACAATTTATATAGGAATTTAGTAGACTAGCGGCAGAGGATAGGGTTTACAAGGTCTTGAGGGAAAGGGAGTTAGGAGGCTATATCTCTTTGATATATGGGCAAGGTCCAAGAATAGTAACTCGACCCAATCTCTTAGGGCACCAACTAATGCATCTTGATTGTACCACTAGTTGTACTACCCGATTACCTAAGTACTAGAGAGTAATCTTCCTGAGTGCTATTATTGGTGCACTATAGCAACAAGACTATCAATCAACTTATTTAAAGCTCGTTTCAAGTAACATAGGGGACTTCCAATATACTCAAGGGTTCGTGGAAGTGAAATTGTGTATACATGCATTGTCTAATGTGGTACTACTCGAAGGGGTAGTAACATGGGTTACAAGGGTGTCCAACTAGGTGAACTAATTGTAGTTCATATGTGTATTCTCCCCCTACCACATATTTATCCACTGAATGGTAGATCACCATGTTATTTATAGATGTCGAAATATGTCTCTAGCCTAATTTTTTTTTTCTAAAAATCTCAGCTTAGGAAATCGCTCTAATACCACTCTTGACGTTATTTATTAGCAAAATAAAAGATTCAGAGAAAAAATAACATAATATACCAAGATTTAAAGTATAAATGATTGATTATAGCAACAATACGAAATTGTAGAAGAACTAGAATACCACACGTAGCAATAAAGTTATTTATAAAAGAAATGTTCACTTGCCTCTTTGAGGGGAAAACCTCTAGATGAGTAGAGTTCTCATTACAATATGCTTCACAAAACATCCTATTACCTTGCTTCTACTTCATTATATAGTTTATATCTAACCTCCTAGGACCTTTCTATTAGGAAAAACCTTCTACTAAGTCTTCTTACAATTATTTCTTTCACACTATATATAGTACATGAGCCTTATTTAATAGAGATGGCCTCAATACATATCAACCTATCTATATACTTAAGGGTTTAGGGTAGGACCCTAACAAATTTTGTAACTTTTTATTTCATAAATTAATTTGTCTCATGTTCATATTTAACAAGTCAAGATTAATACAAATTGTAATAAGGCCTAAACGCCACTAAGAAGCTCAAAGGTCACTTAAGATAGATGAATATTCATAGAAGTTAGAAGACCAAGGGTCATGGACACAATTATAAATAGAACCCTAACATTTAAGCAACATATTCTCTTCTTGTCATTGTAAGCCATATTTTTTTGTTAATAAGAGATGTTGTTAGCTATTGTATAAATGTTTCTTGCAAATTGTGATTGGTTATAGACTATTATTTGGTTTCCTATATTTCTTGATACTTCTAGGCATATGAATTTCAAATTGTAGATTATTCTCATGCTTGTGGTGTATGTTCTTAATTATCTTTTAGTGATAACATTTGATATGAAATGGCTCGTTTCTCATTAATTTGTAGACTATGCTCGGTTTCTTAGGGCTTCCTTGGCTTTGCATAGTTGTAATTGATGGATTATTCCCCTCATTGTTTGTGTTTAAATCTTGTTTCATGCCAACATATTCTTTATAGATCCTTTTTAGGACTTAGTTATTTGCACCTCATTTCCCATTCTTTCATTTGCATTATTATGTGCATTTCATTTTTATTCATTAAAGCTAGATTATAATAGTTGAGACATAACCATAGGGCTCACCATTCAATAGAGGCATGTTTAATTATACATTTTCTTCAAATGAGCCTATGAAGTTAACAAAGGGGAATTTTCCCATGTCAACAATTCATTGGAGCAATTTAACTAGGGTTCAACATAAAATAGGAAAGATTATCAAAGTAACAAAACAAATAAAACTAGCTAGGGTTAATTTAGGGGTCTCCATTGGTGATCTAATTAACCTAATTGTTCAAAATGAAAAATACGAAAAAATGAAAGAAGTCACCTAGAAAATGGTGTTGTATGTGTTGAAGCTCCTTGGGTTGAAGATGAGTGATGTAATAGGTTTCTAAGAAAGTGTTGCTCCAATATAATATACATGCACATGTTGCCACACCTTCCTACAAAACAAACTTCATCCCTATATCCAATATAATGCATTAAAACATCCTAGATCTACCATATAAAATAATAAACCAAGGAAGTGTTATATGGTGATTGAAAGTGCCATAAAGAAAAAAAGGGATACCTCTCTTTCCCTGGTTGCACTAAAACCTCCCTTGAAGTTGAAGAGTTGAATCATCCATAAAAAGGTGATACCTCTCTTTCCCTGGTTGTGCTAAAACCTCCCTTGAAGTTGAAGAGTTGAATCATCCAGAGTGTGGGAGAGGACAAAGTTAAGGGAGACACCCTAGGACAAGACAATAAGCCTTCAAGGAAGAAACCAAACTAAAAGTAAGAGATATATGTAGAGGTGTTGGAGATAATAGGGAGAAGCAACAATGTTTCTCTCTTTGAAATGATTTTGCAATATAGGTTTTCAAAGAGAGAAGATTTGTAGAGTAACCAAAGAGCTTAACAAAGAGGAGATAAGTGATATAATAAGAAAGGAAATGACCTCAAGGTGTAAATGAACATTAACTGAATTATTGGGCAAAGTGTTCTGTAAAGAGAAAGAGTACCATGGGTGTTAACCAAGAATTGTAGGTTCTAGGTATTTTCCTCAAACAATACAATGTTTTCCATGAGCCACGACACATAGACATAGTACAACCCAACAAAGTCATGGTTCTCTCAGTGTCAAGAAATTAGGAATGGTTAATTGGTGGACCCCAATTAATAGTTCCCAAATGGCTTAAAGTTGTTGAGGACACAAAGCATTCTAATCAATTATGGGCTAGACAAGGGGTTTGAATCCAAAGATAGATCCAAAATAGTTGATGCGTGCTCCTATGAGTTTGGAGAGTCAAAATGGCATCCTCTGCCTAGGCATTATAAATCTCAAGGAGGTCTCACATGTACGCTCAAGTAGGGTGGCTCAAAAGAGGGTAATCTAGCATATAAGATCCTTCATATGAAGGACAAGAGGTAACCAACTCATCGTTGAGTTAGTCACATATGGAGATGACACAAAAATAGATCATACTGTGGTAACTCTAAGTAGGTAGGTGTATGTGAGTAATAAAGTGTGAAATCCATGCATTACATACTCTATAATGAGGAATAAATACCAACTTCAACTCGATTAGATGAAAATAAATCTATGCAAATGACACTACTAAGGAATTTAAAGGATTCCAGAGTGAACTGTTTAAACTTAAAGAAGAATGAGTGTATATTTTGAATCTTACATAACATTCTTTTAAAATTATTTTTTAAAGTATCAAAGATAAAAATATATATATGATAAATTCTAATTCTAATTTAATTAGTTAAACTAGAATTTACCACTTATATCTCCTTTAATTTTGAACTTATAACTTCTTAGAAAGAAATACATATTCTAAACCATTAAAGTTAAACCAATTTAAATTATATATTAAACATTTAAATTAAAAAATAAAAAAACATGCTCTGATGTATCTGAATTATTGGAGTGTAGCAGTGTATATGAATTATTGCAATGTATATGAATTATTTAGAAATAATGAAATGAAATATCTAATATCTAAACAATGTCATAAAAAAAAATGTCTCGTATATGGTGGACACATGACCCCATATGCCCATACCATAAAAGATTTTAATGTTAGGCTACTTTATTGATAAAATAAATATTTATAGGACTGACAATAAAATATTCTTTACCGTATCATATTTCATAGTTGATAAAGATGTGCGAACTTTCGCGTATTATATAGTTGTGACCTCTTCATATGGAAAGTTTGTTGTAAGAGATTGCTCTTGCTTTTCCTCCTTTTAAATATTACTCTCAATCGTCTTCTTGTTGAATGATTCAGAAGTACATTTGTGCTCTCCTCCCTCGAAATACTCCCCAAATTATGATCGTTCACTGTTTTATCTAATTAAAGTACATAAAGTTAATTTTTTAAAATTAACTTTATCATAAAGTATAAAGTTAATTTTTTATATAAATTTATTTATTTATTTTTTTAAATTTT
>JZKD02S1522837.1:0-10555 GCA_000966675.3 Picea glauca
AGTCTACTGAATTTTGAATGGGACCTAAAATTCTACTTTCTCCATATGAAGTTCAATGAGGTTGGAACCACTCTCAAACATCCTGAAACAATTAATGGTAATGTTAAAAATTTAATACTTTAAGAATTTAATATTACCATTAATTACTCAAGAGAAGCCAAATGAGTAGTGTGAGTGAAAGAGAGGGGGTGGGGTTGGCTTTATACTAGGAATCCCTTCTCACACTCCACCAAAGCCCTTTGTTGCACTCTTAACTCTCTTGTTGCTCCAACCTGTGGGTGAAATGAAGCAAAAAAAACGTTTTTGAGGGTCCGTAGACTGCCTTTTTGAGGGACACGTGTCCTGAATTCGTGACACTGGTTGCTGAAGTGTCNNNNACGTTTTTAGGACGTGTCCCGTTCCCAGGACACGTTGAACCAACGAATCCGACACGTGTCAGGGCGAATCGTGTCGGATTCGTTGGACACGCGACACGCAGGGGGTTTAGGACGTATCCTGTTACTTAGCATCCAACCCTTCAAGGATGAGGTATTATGTGATGTTGCCCCACTAGATGTCTTTGATGTTCTCTTGGGCCTTCCATATATGTGGAAGCGCCATGCTATCTATGAGTCTCGACCCCGTAGTGTCATTGTTACTCTGGGGGTTCATATCTACAGGATACCAGAGGTAGTTCCGACTACTGTTCCACCTAAACAGTTCCGCAAGGTAGTATCTCATACTACAAAAATTCAGCTTCTTCACAATTTGTTCAAAAGGTGAACAGAAGAACACCGCAACCACTGCAGCCTTAGTCCAAGCACCTTATGTCCAGCAGAAGCGGGTCGACAAGATTGAAGCAAAGCGCAAGGATTCCTTCTGCACACAGTCATCTCATGTAGCCACACTGGTTAAAAAGGTCCAACTTCCAACCACAAGTTCGTGACAGCCTTCAACAAGTTAAGCAACACAACTTCTCCAGCAAGGCAAGCAGCTCATCAAGATGCATATTCAACAAACGCTTTTCCCTCTCCCCCGGGAACTAAACACAATGGAGACCATTGCTTCCTAAGGAGGGAGGATTGATCCAGGTGGATATCGGTGGCCACCCATCTATTCCAACTAGCTCAAAACAGTGTTCTAGCAACTTACTACTTTTAGCAATTTCTCGGTTCCTAAACTTCCAGGGCCATTTTGAGGGCCTAAATGAAGTTTTTTTGAGATCGAGCACCTTGATGATAGCTGAAGGTTCTAATTGAGAACCCAAAATGAATCTCCTCATCGATACCTTTCCAACGAGCTATCGTGTGCCCCAAATGGAGATCGTATGCCAAAGTTACGCCCCCGGGAAGTTGATACACCAAACTAACCAAAACGGGGTCCACAAAACTGTTGGCTTTTCATCTTCCGGGGTTAGGGTTTTGGATTTTCTTTATGTTAAAAAGGCCTTTAGAGCCTCGTTGTAATCATCTTCTTGCGAATGTGAATAGCTATCACATCTCTTCTCAGAGATAAGCTGCCACCATTCTAGCGAGTCTTTCACTCTGTATTTCTACAGTTTTGTACATTTCGCTCATTAATAGAAATTGTGTATTACTGTATATTTGTGTTTATGGTTGCATCTCTGATATATTTCTGTTATATTATTCGATATTTGAGATATCTCTGTACATTTCTTTATTATATCTCCATTCTCATTTCGTGTTGAAAATAATCCGGATCATGTTGTGTTCAAGGATGACCTCCCATCGCTCGCCCTTTATGTAGCTCACCCACGCATTTTAACTTCCTATGTTTTTAGTTTCAAAGGTGGAATTTTTTAGAGTATTTCCTTGAGGGTGAATAAAAAAATTGAACCCAAGTATTATAGTGCATCTTCTTTCATGGGGGCCCTCGCACTTCGTGCACGCTACCCAAACAATATGCAATCTTTTGACCATCATATCATTGCTTCCTTGAAAGTGTCGCGAGGAAGAATTACCCTACGAAATCCAAGAAAAGAAGGTTGTTTCTATGCAGGACACCATTGCCAAACTTGATGAGTAGGCTTCTCTCTTGCAAGATTCTAATACTCAGCTTTGTAATGAAGTAGTTTCTTTGTTGGATATTAATGAAAGTTAGAAAATCTCTATTGCCCAACTTCATGATCCATTGGAAGAGGGGGACAAGTCCATCTAGAATTTGCATGACTTCAATACAAATCTTATCAAAGAAATCTATTAAGAGGAACTAAAGATAAGTTAAAAACATGTCTCATTATGTTGATAGAGAGTCTAGTTCTGTTGTTGATCTTTTTAAGAAGTATCATGAACAAGTTGATTATTGGATTTTGTGTATTAACGAGATGGAAGAAAACTTGGAACTTCTCTATCAAAAATTCATGAATGAATTAGGGGAGAAGGAAGAGGTACTTGTTAGAATCTAGAAAACAGTAGGCTAGCTAGAAACAGAAATATTTTTGTTAATTTCAAAACATTTTCTACTGTAATTTAGGATCAGCAAAACATTAAAAAAATTTATGCATTATCTAATAGCATAAATCAGTAAGTAACATAACATAGATCTGAGTATTACCTTAGCTGTAACAAAGAACAAAGGTACCTGATATGTTGTTGTTGCCTTCCTCCAATGTATGTTCAGAAAAAACTTAGTAAATCATGGATTAAACCCTCAGGGTAGATCTCCTCATGGACATAGGGACAATACCACGAAGGAGTATTTAAGCAATCGAAAAACTCAGCAAGTTGGAATGGTTATGAACACAGTCCAAGTATTAGGGCTGAAAAACAATTCACTGTCCAACCTAGGGCTGAAAAATAAACCCACAATCAGCCTTAACCCACAATCAGCCTTAGGCTGATTTAACACTTTCAGCCCAACTCTAGACATGGATGTATCCTTCAAACAGAGATAAATATTATCAGTTCAATGTCAGACCCAACAGTCCACTCATAGAGCATAGATACCAAGGCAGCTGACAAAAATGAGCAAGGTGGCACCACAAACCAGCAAGATAGGACAAACAGATTAGCAAAGGCTGCACCAGTAAAATAGCAAAGCGGCACAAGTAAATCAGCAAGGTGGCACCAGGAAAATATCAAGGCGGCATCATTAGACCAGAAGGACAGCAAGGCGGCACAATCAAACCAGCAAGGTGGTACCAGAACACCAACAACAACAAGAACCCTTTACGGTTGTCAGGGACAGACTCCTACAGGTCAGCGGCAGGCTAAAACAGTCATGGCTGATATTGATAAACCCACGGCAACTGGAGCAGACCAAGAACACACAAGAGGAGAGCTGAGAGGTCCCTTGTAAACCTGTCCAGAAGATCCGCAGCAGACTTGTAACCATGTCCAGAAGATCCGCAGCAAATCTCAGTCTCCAACTCGACTAGGAGAAGGTAAGTGTCAAGTGAGGGGTAGGTCACTCCTTATATAGTTTTAGGTAGGTAAGGTAGGGCTAACATGTTAGTCCACTTTCCATAACTTTAGGGTTAGGTTAATACCTAACAATAAAGAAATAATATTTTACCAATTAAAATATCAAGTGGTAAATCAAACAATAGACCACAAGTAAATCAACAAAGTAATAAAACAAATCGATGAGAAGGGTTTCAAGATCAAGGCGACCAACTTTCTTTAGGAAGAAGTAAAGAATCGAACCAACACATCATCATACAATTAGGAGGGACATAACTCAAGCAAAGGGTTTCATTAATAAACAATAAGACAAAGTCAAGGGTTAAGTCCTTCTTTAATGGTAGTTTGTCCATACGAGTCCCATGATACAACGTATACGCTTTTTATCATCCTAGCATACGAGGAGAGGAAATGATGTGATCATGCCTTTCTTCTTAACTGCTCCTAGGTCACATGGACCATCCCAGGAGAGAAAAAGGTCACACATCATCTCGGCTTGGTACTTAAACCAAGAAACTACCTAGTCCCAGACCAGTATACCCCAAAACACATTTGGGGGGCCTAGAACATATCTAGGGGCTTAACTACCAAGGTACACAATCAAGGATCAATCCAAGCGTTGAGCAAGGATTCCCTAGAACACATCCAGGGGCCCTAGAACACATCTAGGGACTTATATCATCAAACTGCTTGGTCCCTAACCAAGAACCCCAGAAATACACCGGGGGGCCAACTAGGGTCTTTTGCCATGGCTCTAATTGCTTAGTCCCAGACCAAGAACCTCAGGAGTGTACTAGAGGCCCTAGGTCACAACTAGGGTCTTTGCCATCCTCCCGGAGAATGGCTCTTGCAGCTGCATTAATTTTAACAATACTCGACACCTTGCAAAAGGATATTCAATCTTCTTTCGATGCATCTTCTCATTCCCTATTGGCTACCCATGGGTCAATTTCCTTGACTTTATGCAACATACTAGGGGTATTGGCTCCAAATTACTTTATTGGACGGGATATACAAGTGATGGATTTAGGTAAACATGGGCATAGTATTGTTACTCCTACTTGAGATGAGACTAGTGAGAGAAGACCTTCGACATTTTGAGATTTCATCACTAGATGCAAGTCATCCCAACCCCCCCGCTGTAGTAATTTTTTTGTAGGAACCAAATCGTGCATCTATTGTTTCATCTACTACTATATTGCAAGAATTAGATCTCGCACCCTTTGCTAACTCATCTAGGGATGATATGCAAAACTTGAATCTATTACTTCAAATGACTCTTCTACTATTGAGTTGCAGGACCACACCTTGCACCTTTTGTTTAACGAGCACCGGATTCTTTGCTATCCACATCTTAGCAATATTGGCACCTTAATCATTGTGATCAAAAGCATTCTCGCTCTCCATCCAAATATCAAAATTCCTATTGGTATGCTAGCAGTTCTTACACATCTTTAGAGAAGAGGCATAAAAGGCTATTGTGGTTGGATTGACGATTGGTCACAATGACATTTGAGCACTTGCTTGAGGACTTCATATTGAATTGTGTCGTCCATTGCATAGTGGTATAGTCTTCGTTGCTCTCATTCATTGATTGACCATAGCAACAATGTCTTTTGTACAGTGATTTAGATGTCATCCTCTGTTGCTTCTCTTTGGCACAATGCACTTTATGACAGGAAGATCATCTTGTTGAATGCAGTATTTGGAGCACTTGTTGAGATTATTAACCATTGTAAGCACATGGTCATGAGCACCTTTTCCATCTATATGACATTTTTGGAGATAGTTCTGTGACAACAATATGAGATTTGAGTTCCTACTTGTGTTTGCTTCATTGCTTTTCGAAGAGGTTCATGTGAAGGTGTTTGGGAATTTACAGTTCAGAAGGACTCTCCATTTAAATTCGTGTTTGCTTCACTGTTTTTCAAAGAGGATTGTGTGAAGGTGTATTGGAGGCTACAATTCTACAGACAATCTCCTTCCAAAGCATGGTCAGGTTATTGATGTCAGCATTGGTCAATGTTGTGTTCCCTACCAATTAAACATTAAAGGGGGATTATTGTAATGTTAATTTGGCCAAACTTTTTTACCACATCTTTTCCAAGTGAATATTAAGGGGGATGTTGGGATGTAATCTTTATTTAGACAAATACATATTTGTTCCATCTTTGCTTTCTTTATCATCAAGTCAAGCTTTAGGAAGGATGTTTGTGTAATGGTCTTTAAGTTCCACTTTATGGTCATTAAAGTCATTTATGACTCACCCTTAAAGGGCAGTTATAGTGCTCATTGGAGGTTAGTGTTGACTTAGTGGTCTCTTAGTGGTCGTTAATGTCATTGATTGTACACCATTAGTGGGTCATTAATTACCCCACAATGGTTGCTAAATTTAGGTTAACTAATCTAGT
Source organism: Picea glauca (assembly GCA_000966675.3). Taxonomy (NCBI): domain Eukaryota; kingdom Viridiplantae; phylum Streptophyta; class Pinopsida; order Pinales; family Pinaceae; genus Picea; species Picea glauca. Next base: position 5,813 of record JZKD02S1522837.1, read on the forward strand.
CCCAACACCTATAGAATGTGGTTCTCAGCGCAATTGTAAACACACCATAGAATCATGAAATGAAAGCAATTGTTCAACCTATAAAATGTGGTCCTCAGCGCAATTGTAGACACACCATGGAATCATGAAATGAAAGCAATTGTTCAAAGTGGAGTTTTCCACCCCAGAGGGTTTCTCCACTATACATCCGATGTCATATCATTTGTGTGTAATGTGCATTGTCCCAGGCTCTGTTAACACTCTATTTTGAAATTTGGACCTTGTGCAAAATCAGTCAGACTTCTCATGTTTCCAAAGTTTATGAGCTAACAATAACATTATTGAGTTTTCTTATGAAAGTTCTCATATGAGTGATTACATCGACACCCTGGTTTGAGTTTCAGAAATGGAATCACTTTTTAGAAAGCTGGCACAGTTATTGGAAAATCAGTAACAGGGAACGAGGAGAGCATAATTGTTAAGGCTTTGAATAATGGAGGAATGTATTGTTGGATCTTCCTGCTCAAGACAGATAAGTTACATTTGAAAAAGAGATGTCTGATTTCTGCTTCTAAAGCAGAGTCGCAGACAATATCACAAATATGAAAAGAAGCATGTAAGCCTTGTTGAAGAAACTGTTGTTGTGAAGAGGCCATTCATGTAGATGAGAAAAGAGATATACAAAATGGACTCAACAAGTCTGAGAGATGCTGAACTGATTCAGAGCATGGGTCAATATATATTATAAATGAAGGCTTTCTTGTTGCTGGTACGCCATTGTTTTTTGTTACATTGGAAAGTTCTTGTACGTGCTGTTTTAGTTCAGAATAGAAGAACTATTGCCCAAGCTTATAATTCAGTGGCAGGTTTATTCTGTAGGGTCTATCTATAGTCAAGATGGAAGGAAGAAGTCCATCAGGTGGGTTAGCTGTATGAGTGTACTCTGAAGATGATATTGATTCAGTGAGGTCTTTTATTGAAGAACCACACATTGTTAATTTGTTTTGGACTAATGAATGGCCACAACAAATTCTTAGTGGTGCTAATTTAGCAGAAGTATCTCCAGGATTTGAGCACATGTCAGGGATGAATGCTGTGATATTGGAACTGGTTGCAGAACTCAAATTTTGGTGTCATATTGCAGGATCTGAAGCAGGGTTACTCAGATTCTTCAGGATTCCTTGGGTGGGCATGCAAAGACCCTTCTGTTCATACAGCTTCATCCAGATATTAAATCTTATTCGGAGACAATAAGCATGCTGAAATTCGCAAAACAAGTGTCTGGTGTGGAGTTTGGTGCTACACAAAAGTAACAAGGAAAGGAAATCATCTGAAGGAACAGATTACGATAATGAGGGATTTTGTTACAAGGAAAGATGTCGAGATTGAGCATTTGCAGGTACTGAAAGAGTCTAGATTCCACGCTCAAGATGCTCATTTTAATAGTGAAAAACTTAAAATGAAACCTGTTGGAGAGGTCTGAAGGCTTAAATTAATCTAATGCAGGGGACATCTCCAGTCACATTCACTGCCATCTCATGATTTTGGGGTGGAATACTCAGAGATGAGTGAAGAATGTACCAAAGGTGCCAATGAAGATGTGATTATATACATAGAATGAAGGGCATATTTTCTGAGAGTATTTCCATTTTCTGTTTTCTGAGGAAAACTATTTATGGACAGATCTTGTTCCCTGTTAGTTGAGCAGCTTGCTTGGGGTGCATCCATGGAAGATGAATTTATGCAGAAGTTGTACAGGGTGCAGGATTTGATAGAACAATATGGGGTCAGATCTGTATTTCACTGAGTGTGACTTGAGTTGCTAAAGATAGAATGTGATAAATGCATGGAAGTTGGCCCCTGCATGGGATTAAGGCCAGTGTTTGCAAGAAGATAAGCTTCAAGTCAGCGTATTGGTAAGATATGCATGAAGTTTAGTGCTTGCACAACATCAAATTTCGCACCTCCAAGAGGATAAGTTCAGTGCCTTACACGTGGCTAGGAATGCCTCTTTACAGCTTCAACCTGCCAGTTAGATCCATGATGGATAAGCATGCTTTTCAGGATGCCCACACCTTGCATGAATGCAACAGGCCAGTGCCTAAGATAAGCCTTAGTTCAGCATATTGTTGTTACTTCTCTGCATAAAGATAGACCAAGTTTAGCACCTGCTGTGAGGATTGGGATAAATTCAGGGCTCACCACAAAAGCATCAAGTTCAGTGGATCAAGCTCAGAGCTTGCAACTGGATGAATTTAATGTCTTCCCTTTCTGGATATGCTTCAAATTCAAAGCCTCAAATAGTTTTAGTTCAACACTTGGTTGCCAATTCATCTGCATGAAGGTTTGTTAAATTACAGATAAGAGAAGGTGCTGCCTTTATGAATATAACGATGCTATTTATTTTTTAACAACAACGGGTCAATTTGTATTAGAAAAGGCTGCGGCCTAACTGGTTGACATTGTAATACAAAAATGGATGACACAGACCTCAGCCTGCCAGAATTCCAAGTCTGGATTCAGAAAAGCAAAATCCTCTAAGCTATCCGACCAAGTGCTAGATATTCTGTTATGACAAGTGTATTGCCTCACATATTGAACCAAAATAAGCAAAAGCATGCAATACATTCTCAACAGACAAGAAATTAAAAGGCTGGCATGTGGAGAACCTCATCTTGCTCCTGGAAATCTTCAGCTGAGTTGTTCTTGTTTTTCTCCATCCTTGGATGAGCTACCAGATGTGTTTTCGTTGCTGCTGCATCCAGGTTCCTCTCCTCCTTGACCACTCGGGACCCAAACAAAATCACTTCTCCAGTTGGAGGTTGAGAAAAATGTAGAGTACCCTCCCTTGCGAGATTCAAAAGACTTACTATGCCATCAACCCTAGCAATCGCCGAGTCCAACTTCTTTTCCATCACCAAATATCTTGCTTCCTAAAATTATATGCAATCCCGCATATGTTCCTCCATTGCATGCAGAGTTTGAATTTCCCCCACAGTCTTAATCACATGCCTTGACCACTCTTGTGCTTCCACCAACAGTTGTTCCTCTTATATCTTATTCCAATGATTCCATTGTAAGATCGCTTTAAACACCTCTTGTTGTGCCTCAACCAAACCCTTTTCAAAGATTTTCATCTACTTCCTAAGTTCCCCCAACTCACACATCACACATCTTCAGTTATGGCACTGGGCCATACTTTCTTCAGAACAACAATGTACCCAAAGCAACATGCCTCTCCACCTAGGCAACAATCCTACCCACCACACTACAAAATTCTCCTTTGCAGTGTTGCGCCAAGGCAAGGAAGACCGGAACCGAGAGAGAAGAAACCACCAGAAAGGAATGATCCCACACAATGTCAAGATGCTATTTACCTGATGCCATTTAATCCAAATCGCCGCCACTATGGTATATAGGAGGGAAGATGGGGGGGGAGCCATAACTCCCAATCCTGTTTTCCATGCAAATGTGTCCTCCACATGTCCTCTGCGTTCATGACTTATTAAGAGCACAATTGATTCAAGAGGCATGGGGATTGGTGCCCAACTTTTAAACCAAGAAGTCCTAATTGAGTTCAAATATTGGCCAGGTGATCTGCCTTTCCATTGAGCACCCTCAAAACTTGGAAATAGGATATGGTATAAAACTGCCCACCTAGACCCAATATTCTCTGAAGTATCCTTTTTAGACCTAGTGAATGAGGAGTGGAGAGCTTAAGAAGAAAACAAATTATGATAGAAGAGTCCCCAACAATTGTGACATGCTTGTCAATTGGGTCTACTCCGAGTGGTTGTGTGATGGAGTGTTATCCTTCCCAACCAGGTTCTATTCCTATAAGTGACATGACAAAGCTTCAAGTTTCTACAAAATCCAGTTTACCCTAGGTATCATCCTCAAAATGAGGGGAAGTGCCTGGTGGGTTTCTCTGGGAAAGCATTATGCGGAAAAAAAACAACTGTGACATGCTTGATCATGCTTTCCTTCGGTCTTTGCAATCCGTGAAATATTGCCAAGGCTTTTGCTTCATTATTTGTGACAATCCTTGGACCCCAAACATAATCGCTCTCTACCAATGTTACCAACATCGTGATATTATCGCCATTTTAGGTGTTGGCAATATTATCGCAATATTATCGTATGGCGATAATATCGCGATATTATCATAAATATCGCGATAATATCGCAAGATGACCGGGAAAATCGCCAAGACATTGACATGCCTGGAAATAAAGCCGAAAACTTTATTTATTTTGTAATTTTGCAAACAAAAAGAGGGTTTGGAGAGCAAAGGAGAAAGAGTGCACTTTTTCTTTAGCCAAGGACGAGGAGGAGAGGGTTTGGAGAGTGAAGGAGGTCCTCCACCCCTCCATTTCACCCACCCTAGTAATTAATGGTATTAAGTAAAAGTGACATTCTCCTTTATCTTTCATTTTCATCCTTTTACTTTAATTTTTAACATTACCATTAATTGTTTCAGGATGTTTGAGAGTGGTTCCAGCCTCATTGGACTTCATATGGAGAAAGTAGCATTTCAGGTCCCATTCAAAATTCAACAAACTTAACGGTTCTCAAGATTTCAAGATTGGCATTATTGCAACATTTCCACTAGATTCTATCATGTATGAGGGTATGGAACTAGCATTTAATCAAGAGCACCAAGTCCTCTATGTACCTCGATGTTGGTGGCATTGATCGTTGAACTCTTTTGTCATGACCCTAGTAAAAATGTACCCTTCACTCAAGTAAAATCACTTATTAGGC
>JZKD02S1522848.1:0-10555 GCA_000966675.3 Picea glauca
GAGAATTCAATTAGGAGAAATTAGAATTCAATCAGTTGTAAGTAGAGAATTAGAGTAGTCATTAATGGTAGTCATTAGGATTCGAAAGAGAAAGGAATTCTGAGCTTTGATTCATAGTATTGGTTTCCATGATTTTATTATTTTGTTATGAAGATTGATTTGGTTATTATAATAGAATATTTCTTCATTAGCATGAGCTCACATATGTTGTTGTGTTATTTAAGTCTTCACATGTTGTACTTGATTTTCCTTCATGTAGTTCTCCATTTCTAGATTAATTCCTTCACGCAATTTCTCATTCCTAGATTAATTTCATTTACGCAACTAGATTAATTCAATTCCAAGTTGTGTGTTAGATTAATGATTCTATTTCAGTTGTGTGTTAGATTAATGATTCTATTTCAGTTGTAGCTTAAACAAAAGATTAGATTAGTCCCACTTCAATCTTGCATATACTTTGCATGTGCTTCGTCAGCTTATGAACCCCGGGTTGACAAATTAGATAGTTGGGTAAATACTACAATGCAATTAATTCAACATTAGTTCGACCCAATGTAACGACTGTTGTTCCTTTTGCAGGTCGTGTTGTTCCTTTGAATAGAACAACTTTCATTCCCTTTACGATTTTTGTTCCTTTACATGTGTTGCATCTATGGAGGCTGGGTATTGAAAACAGAAGGTAAGAACCTACATAGACGACAAGTAAAATGCCTGTGCCAGTGCCTACCTTTGATTGATGCATAGAGGTTGTTTTTAGGACATATTTAGAGCCCAACAATGGGTTATTTGCTAAGAAAATTGCACTTTGAGTGTCACAATTTATCTTCATACCATGTTTCTCAAACTCAATACATAAGCAAAGTTGATGCAACTATACATATTCTTTTCTTGCATGAGTGACTGCCATTTATTTCACTTATGTTATTAACAAAGCTACAATTGCTTGTCTCTTACTCATACAAACGATTGCTCCATGGAAAAACTTGAACACATATCCATTTCTCGACCTTATTCGATCAAGATCTCTATCCCAATTGGCATCAACAAAGCCATGTACATTCACTTCTATATTAGTTTCAGGTTTCCCCTAGTAATGTTGATTTTTCTAATTCCCATATCTAATAAATATTACCTTATGATTTCAAATAGATTTTAATGTTGTTGTTATCATATAATAATTACACATTGAAAAATTCAACTGAAATAAAATTGCAGCAGAAATAACAGAATCATAGAGAAATATCCATGCATAATAGAAATAAGATTTATCCTGGGAACACCCGAAATCGGGAGAAAAACCCAGCAAAATTTTCTCTAGAAGAAATTTAATCCAAGTTCACAAATACATCATGAGATATATGAAGAGACCCAATGAAAGATAAGGTCTCCCTAGCATGAGGAAGTTCCTTCAAATATGACAAACCACTAAACAAAGATAGAACAACTAGTAGCTGCAATTGGAAACTAACAACTGGCACTGCAACTAGCAACTAGAACGAAGGAACTGTGCAATGCACACTAGAAGAGGAGAGCTTATGTGATGTGTAATAATGGAATGAAATTACCTTTATTTATACTATTAAAGTCACCTTATTTTACTGGCAAGGATGACTTGTCATTTTTTTATTTTAACTTTATTTTATTTCTTTTGTTTCCTTTACAAATGTTCCAATGGGATGACTTGGTCTTCTTGTCATTTATTTCTTTCTAGTGCATTCCAGGGTCTTCTATAATGGTTTCTTTATATTTTTTTATGAATAATGACTTCCCTAAGTTGAAAAAAATCAACACTCCCTCTCAACGAGGGAGACATTCTCCATACTTGGATTTCTTCTATGATAAAAAAGTTTCTTCATGAGCCATATTGATGATTCATCTCCACACAATTTTTTATAGCACCTCAGGTCTCAATGAAGACCACATCTATACCATTCACCTCCATAAGTACACCCTTGTGATTTAATTTAACCATAGTTAAACCCCTATGAGTTAATCTTCCATTTTCCATTGGTTAAACTACTAATCATTGGATAATGACATCCGATGTTATCTGACACATGGAAGAACCTCAATCACCTGAAGTCCACATGTAAAATCCTATAAGTAATGGATATCCTAGGCCCATTTACCCTTGAAGTAAACGTATCATTTTCCCTAGGATATATCTGGGAGAATTTCTACCCAATTATTACCTCGGCCACTCACCACCACAAGTACACCCTTGTGAGTAAGTTTCACTTACATGTAAACTCCAATAAGTGAATTTGTTACTCTCCACTAGTTAAAATACCAATGTTGGGATAACGATTCTCGGTGAAACCATACACTAAAGGAACACTAGCACCTCGAGCCTTATGTCCTTCAAAGACTATGCATGGGCCATTCAGCACTAGTACACCCCTATGAGTGAATGTCTACTCGATGCTTCCTCATGGAGAACCATAAACACCTAGAGTCCTTTTTCCTTCTAATATTGCATCTGGTCCATTCTCCATTGGTCAAATAACCATGGACAATATTGTGATAATGTATTCCCGATGTTTCTCAAACATCAACACTCCCTCTCAGTGAGGGACAAATTTTGCATCACATCAAGCTTGTCCCTGAAGTAAACAAACTTTGTTTTGGACAAAAGATTGGTGAGAGTGTTCGTTATATGCTCATTTGTGGATATGTGTTGAAGCTTCACTACTCCCTTCTTCATCATTTCTTGAATGAACTGATATTTGATCTCAATCTCCTGATGAAATAATCTCGTAAGAAGTTTTCGAAGCCACACTGCTTCATGACTTGCGACACTAGATGCAATATATTCCCTCTGAACTCTGGCTCCTTCTGATCTAGTACTTGATGGGGCCATATCCCTCACCACTGGTGGAGAGACCTACTTCTCCTCATAATTGTGTCTCTATTTAACTCAAGAAACTCTCAGATCATTTTCTCCCCCTAAAATTATCACTTGGAGATGCATGATTCTTTGCATCCTGCAAAGTGTCACAAATCCATGTTGGCCTCTTCGTAGTCACTCCAACATATCTAGGTAGATCTACTGGATTTTTTTCTCTCAATTGAATCCTCCTGATAGTATGAAGGATGAGAAAATTGACTAGAGGGATCTATACGGTAATCCTTTGGAGCCTCCTGATCCTCACTATTAATATCCATATGAGACACTTTGTATCCCACAAAAGTACCTTTATTTTCAGAAGGTTATAACTTCATCCTCTTCTCCTTTGGTACAACTCCATGTCTTTATAGTATTCTATGTGTCTCAAAATAGAGACCATCTGACTTGTTTCCACCTACAACCGTCATTATAGATACCTCTTAGAGTTATCACCTGTGACCTGCCTAGAACAATAACAATAAAAAGAAAAATGACATGAGAAATAACAATGACATGAACAAGAACAATCATCATTGTAAATCCATCTCAGAGCTATCACCTATGACCTACCTAAAACAAGAGAAAAAAAAAAGAACATATCCATGATAACCTCCATGGAATTTAACCTTGTTCATTGGGTTACTAGGCTAGAGAAGAGATTAATTCATCTTGCAAAAAAATGCATCATATTAACCAGTGAGAATTTACATAATGATCATCGTACCAACAATATTCAAGTGTTACTACAAATTTGAAAGAAAAAGTACACATCAATAATGGACCTCTAAATATTGTTGTCCCAGTTACAACATTTACGTAAGATGCAATAATATAAAATATCAAATATATAAACCTGGAGTCTTGATGTTGTTCCATTTGATTTTGAATTGTCATACAATGTAAGAGACATCACCACTGATGCCTCCAAGTCTTAGACAATACACCATCAGTACATGAAGAAATAAAAAAATATGAAACAAAAGGTTCAATGTCTAGGAAAATGTCAATAATACTGAAAAAACTAAAATTTCAACTTTAACGAAAAATGTCAGTCTTAGAGCACCAATAGGTGTGCTAGGTCAAGGCGAGTTGCTCTGTGGTAAAATTTGTCCCAACGACTTGCAATGGATTATCAACAAGCTTGACAAGTGTAGATATATGCAGTGGAATAAAAATTGTGTAGCTGCAAATTCGATTCAGGTGGATATCGATGTCCACCCACCTATTCCAGCTGGCTTAAAATAGTCTTCTTGCAAATTAGTAGTTTTAGTAGTTTTTTAGTTTCTAAACTTATGGGGCCATTTTGAGGGACTAATTGAAGTTTTTTCGGGATAGAACACCTCAAGGATAATATAAGTCTATGATTGAGCCCCCAAAATGAATCTCCTCTATGATACCTTTCCAACAGTCTATCGTGCACCCCAAATAGAGATCATATGCCAAAGTTACACCCCCAGGAAGTTGATACACCAAACTACCCAAAACGGAGTCCAAAAAACTGTTTGCTTATCATCTTCTAGGGTTAGGGTTTGGGATTTTCTTTATGTTAAAAAGGCCTTTAAAGCCTCATTGTAATCATCTTCTTGCAAATGTGAGTAGTTGTCACATCTCTTCTCAAATATAAGCTGCCACCATTCTAGTGAGTCTTTCACTCTATACTTTTACAGTCTTGTACATTCCTCTCATTAATAGAAATTGTGTTTTAATGTATCTCTATGTTTATTGTTATATATCTGATAAATATTTGTTATGTTATTATATATATGATATATCTCTGTACATTTATTTATTATATCTCTGCTCTCATTTCATGTTGAAAATAATATGGATCGATGGTGTCAGAGCAGGCTGCTCTTGATCGTTATTTTTCAGTGCATCTCCCTGACAAGGTATGAGTATATAAATTTGGGTCTCCATCTTGTCTCTCTTGAGGAGAATCACTCTTGTATGCCCAAGAAACCCTCCATGGTAGAAGAAAATAAAAATGATAGAGCAGACGATTCTATTGATCTGTTGCTTGAGCAAGCTCTCACATGACAGAGGAACAAAATGATGGATAATGTTTCCAACATCCTTCAATGTTTGTCGATAAAAAATACCACATATTAATCAAGCAACCACTTTAGAGGCACCTCACCTTTCAAGGTAGAAGTTAACTTTGATATTCACGTATTTGAAGGACGAATAGGTGAGAATGCCCTAGAAAAATGGTGAAATCTTCTAGAAGGTTATTTCTTTGTTTACAATTTCTCTGATAGGGAAAATATCACCTTCACACTTCTTAACGCTCTACCCCATGTCAAACATTAGTGGGAAACTTACTAGGAGAAAAGTTCCACAGAGGAGTCTAGAATATATGGGGTCAATCCCACTTGGGATTTTTTTGTGGATGTGGTCAAGGAACAATATTACCCTATTGGTAACTATGACGACCAATACATGAGATGGACCACACTACATCAAGAGAGGGTCCAAGAAGTGTTAGATTTCACAAATACCTTCCATACCTTGTGCACCAAGCTGGGTATCAAAGATTTCGAGTGGCATTTGGTTCTGAAATATCGTGAGGCTCTACACAGATACATCCAAATTGAAATGGATTTTTTTGACATCTCATCACTGGGTGTTGCTTATCGATATGATTTTAAAATCAAGAAGAAATTTAAGCACCAGAACAAACGATAGTTTGGTTCTGCAAATCCGCAACAACCAAAGCATGATAAAGATATCCCTAACAAACAACATTCTAAAAACCAGTCCAAGACATAGGAAAAGAAGTGTAACAAAAATAAAAGGAAGGACACAGGAAAGTGGTGCAATTTCCAAAAAATCCCCCGGCACAACACTGATGAATGTTGCTCAAAAAAATCATTGATGGTCAAGATAAAAGAAAAGGATCTGAACCCTAATTCATAATTTGATTCAGAAAATATTGGTAGAAGAAAAATCATCGATGCAGATCCCATTGTTATTGGCGTGACTACAACAATTCAACTAGAGGAACCAATAGATCCTAAATAGGGGGAGCACCTTTTTCATTAACAGACGTCAGTGAAGGGGGCCTCGTTACATTTTATTAGTTATGGTGGAATCCAAAAGAACCTCATCTTAGAATAGATCATTAAACAGTTGGATTGTCAACAAAACCACACCTGCAACCATACAACATTGGGTGGCTTCACTAGAGATGAGATCTTTGTGTCAACCAGCAGTGTTGATTGTCATACGCCATACATCCCTTCAAGGATGAGGTATTATGTGATGTTTCCCCACTGGATGTATGTGATGTTCTTTTGGGCCAGCCCTATATGTGGAAGCATCATGCCATTTATGAGTCTCGACCCTGTAGTGTCATTGTTACTCTAGGAGGTCATCTCTATAGGATACTAGAGGTAGCTCTAACTATTGTCCCACCTAAATAGTGTCGCAAGGTAGTATCTCACACTACAAAATTCATCTTCTTTATAGTCTATTCAAATGGTGAACAGAATAACATCGCAACCACTACAACCTTAGTCCAAGCACCTTCTATCCAATAGAAGTAGGTCGACAAGATTGCAACAAAGCGTAAATATTCCTTTTTCACAAAGGCATATCATGTAGTGAGACTGGTTTAAAAGTTCCAACCCTTCCATCCACAGGTTTGTGACAACCTTCAACAAGATAAGAAGCACAACGTTTCCAGCAAGGAAAGGAGCTCATCAAGATGCAGATTGAGTAAACGCTTTTCCCTCTCCCTCGGGAAATCAATGCAATGGATACCATTTATTCATAAGGAGGGAGGATTGATATATGTGGATATTGGTGGCCAACCACCTAATCCAACTAGCTCAAAACAGTCTTCTGGAAATTTCCTATTTTTAGCAGTTTTTCAGTTTCTAAACTTTCAGGGCGATTTTGAGGGCCTAAATGAAGTTTTTTCAGGATCGAGTACTGCAATGATATCCAAAGTATCTCGTTGAGCCTGCAAAATTAATCTCATCATCGATACATTTCCAATGATCTATCGTGCACCCCAAACAAAGATTGTATGTCAAAGTTACGTCCCCGGGAAGTTGATACACCAAGCTACTCAAAACGAGGTCCATAAAACTATTGGCTTTTCATCTTCAGGGGTTAGGGTTTTGGATTTTATTTGTTTTAAAAAGGCCTTGGAGCCTCATTGTAACATCATATTGTTTTTAATGTGAGTAGTTGTCACATCTCTTCTCAGAGATAAGTTGCAACCATTATAGCAAGTCTTTCACTTTGTATTTTTACAGTCTTGTACATTTCGCTCATTAATAGAAATTGTGTATTACTGTGTCTCTGTGTTCATGGTTCTATATATGATAAATCTATGTTATATTATTGTATATATGATATATATATGTACATTTATTTATTATATCTCCTCTCTCATTTCGTGCCCAAAATAATTTGGATCAAAAGTTGAGACTGTGCAGCAGAAAATATTAACTAAGCTCTGATACCATGTTGATTTTTCTAATTTCCAGATCTGATAATTATTACCTTATGATTTCAAATAGATTTTAATTCCATTGTTATCATAGAATAATTACACACTGAAAATTTCAACTGAAATAAAATTGCAATGGAAATAAAAGAATCATAGAGAGATAGCCATGCACAATAGACACAAGATTTATCCTGGGAAAACCTGAACTTGGGAGAAAACCCCCCAAAAAAATATCTAGAATAAATTTAATTCAATTTCATAAATACATCACCATATATATGAAGATAACCAACACAAGATAACTTTTCCCTAGTATGAGGAAGACCCCTGAAAGATGGTGAACCACTAGATAAAGATAACACAACGTGTAACTGCAACAGGCAACTAACACTGGCACTGCGACTAGAAAATGGCATGAACAAACAGGGCAATGTGCACTAGGAGACGACATCTTATGATATGTGTAATAATGAAATGAAATTTCCTTTATTTACAGTAGTCAAGTCACATTATTTTACTGGCAGGGCCGACTTGTCATTTTTTGTCTTTTAACTTTATTTTATTTCTTTTGTTGCCTTTACAAATTTTCCAATGGGCCAACTTGGTCTTCTTGTCATTTGTTTATTTCTAGTGCATTCCAGGGCCTTCTATAATAGCTTCTTTGTATTTTTTTTCTGAGAATGACTACTCAAAGTTGCAAAACTTCAACATGTAAGAGATTTCATACTTTGTTGTGCAACACAAGTACTTGAACACTCTATCAATAATAGTCTAGTGTTTTTTCCCAAGTTTCAACACGTACCATCTCAATACTCCCATTACATGAGAAATATCTGGTGTACTTCATACCATTGCACATGTCATACTACCAACAACACTAGCATAGTGAACACATGCAATGTCCTCTATTTCATCTTGTGTCTTTGGACACTATTCGACTATTAGTTTTTCCCCCACATGAATTGGTATCTTGACTAGTTTTCAATCCTACATGTTGAAATGCTTCAAGATTGTTTCAATATACTTTATTTGGTTAAACCAAATTTCATAACTATCTGATCTCTCTTGATCCCCATTCCCAAAATGAAGTTCGCAACACCAAGATCCTTCATGTCAAACTTGGAGGATATATGCATATTCACCTCATTTATAGCTTCCATGTTGTTTCCAACCAACAACATGGCATTGACATAAACAACTACATATATGAAACATCCACCTTCTTTCTTTGAATAGACATAGTGATCAACCTTGCTTCTCACAAATCCAAAAATAAGGATGTATGTGTCAAAATTATGGTACCACATCCTTGGTGATTTCTTTAGACCATAAAGGGATATTTTCAACTTGCACACCATCTCGTTGTTACCACTTTTCTACAAATCCATTGGAATATTTCATGTATATTTCTTGTTCCAAGTCCCCATGTAGGAACGTTATCTTCACATCCATTTTGTCTATGTCAAGATCAAATGATGCATCCAAGGACATTAGTACTATAATGGAATTCAATTTTTCAATTGGACATTAAATCTCACCAAAGTTGACTCCCTCGTCTTGGGAATACCCTTTCGCCACCAGTTGAGATTTGAACTTCTTGACTTGACCTACTATGTTCAACATTTTTCTTGAAAACCCACTTTCTACCAATTGGTTTCATTCCATTAGATAGATCAACCAAATACAATGTCTCATTCATGTCCAAGGATTCCATTTCTTCGACCATGGCCTCCTTCCATATTTTACCTTATATCGAGTTGATTTAATCCATAAATGACTTTGTCTCATCATCAGTGGTAGATAACAGAAATGCATAATGAAATCATGTGAAATATACATTTTATCTAGTTTCCTTACTAATTTAGACCTCCTTATAACCATAGTTTATTGTTCCACCTCTTCATATTATTCAATTGACTTGTATGAATCATGTTCTTCATTCCTTATATGAAATAAAAACTTCTCTAGTTATTTCTTCATCTGAGCCTCTTCAATCCTAGAAGTTCCTCTAAATTCCTTGAATACCACTTCTCGAATATTAGTTGTTTTTCTTGATACCATATCCTACAACTTATATCCTTTCATTCCATCCTTGTACCAAATGAAGATACACTTAATTGACTTGTTTTCCATCTTGTTCCTCTTTTCCTTGCAAACATCCACAAATGCATCACAACCAAAGACTATGATATGTGAAAGAGAAGGATTCTTACCAAACCATATCTCATGTGGAGTCAAGTCAACTAGCATTAATAAAGATCTATTTACTAAATATTGTATAGTGTCAAATACATTTTCCCAAAATTCGTATGTGAGTTGGACACTATTGAACATGCTCCTTGCATTTTCCATCAACATTCTATCCATTCTCTTGGAAACTCCATTCTGTTGTGAGGTATATGAAGTGGTATTTTGGAATTCTATGTGACATTGCTTGTAGAACTGCTCAAACTCTTTACCATAGAATTCACCTTCATTTACAATTCTCAACACCTTTATCTTTTTCTTTGTTTGGTTGTCCAAAATATATTTAAACTCTTTGAACTTGTTAGAAGCCTCATATTTCTTCCTTAGGAAATATAGCATGTCTTGCCAAAAAAATCATCTATGGAGTAAACATAATATAGAGATCCACCTAGTGATGGGATTGCTATAGTCACAAGGATATCACTATGTATCAATTCCATGATCCATTTTCCCCTTATAGCTCTATATGGGTATCTCATGTGATTTTTTCCATATATGAAATGTTCAAGAAAATCAATTTCTAAATTACAAACTAGAAAACCTTCAACCATACATTTGTTTTGCATAGCTCGACATCATTTTTCCATAATATGTCCCATCCTCTAGTGTCATAACTGGTCAGGTCGACTAGATGAGAAAAAATGAAGTCAGTTGGAGTCAATTTGACCAGAGTTGAGTCAACTTGAGTTGCAATCAAGTAGGATTTCAATATAGCAATGTTATTTCACCCAGTCTAACCAACACTCCCCAATAGCTTATACAAGGTTCCAATCTGAAATCCTTTCATTAGGACCACCGCTCCCCTAACCTTTTTGCACAAATCCTTATGAAATAAAGTGTGCACTCAGTTAGAAATAATAGGTATGATCATTTCACCATAGACAATATAAAAATATTTTCACCAAAACATAGGCACAAAGACCACCCCCGAGCACCTTAACCTTGACATGCAAAATAATTAT
>JZKD02S1522859.1:8491-20510 GCA_000966675.3 Picea glauca
TTTTTTTCTCACCTGAGGAGTCTGATGCAGGAGCATTAGTTCGACTTCATGGTGGAGCGGTCACATGTTGTGATCTAGAACAACATTAGGGGTTAGAGTGAATAATAGATTAAACAAATATATACTTCATTTATCTAGGTAGACAACCTTGTTGTCAAAATTAGAGATACATATGGAACATATAGCTATCAAACAGCTCCCTGTGAGGAGACTGAGCCACCTATTCTAAGTGTTGAATAAAAGTAGGGATTAGTTTTTCTAAAAATAGGAGAATGCCTAAAAACATGCATGGTTTGTTAAATGTGATTAGAAATATAGGAAAAAAAAAGATAGAGAGCGCGCAGAGGAGTGTGCAGGAGAGTTGCAGAGGAGAGAAAGAGAGAAACAAAATGAGGAGAATTCATTAATAAAGTTTCTTTCTATTGTGAAACATTCTTATATGTGAGAAATCCTATTCATCTGTATATGATTATGATATCTTTTTTCTCATTGATGGAATACATATGATCTGTCATCGAAATAATACTATAATAAGATGATATTTTTGTTCTGTAAGTATTGGGATTAATGGTGGAAAGCAAAGCGGAACTCGAAGAGATCAAGGATTTACGGTGCAAATCATCCAGAAGACGGACGATCGAGATCTGAGCGGAGTCTAATAGTAAAGAATCGATGGTCCAGATCACAGCGGAAGGCAGCGGTTCAAACTTCGATGCACTTTTGTGATTTCCGCTGAGGATTACGTGTCAACCGGTGTATGGAAGCGAAAATGTTATGGTAAGTACGAAAAGGTGTCAAGAGTGTTTTCCGTTGAGTTATGGTCATGTCGTGTGGTTGTAAGGTGCTTTGAATTATTTTCGTTGGGTGCTAGATAAAACAAAAAAGTGCTTAATCCACCAATTCGATAGGAGTCTTGTCAAAAGAACCGAATTGCCAATGGAAGCGACAGATAACTAAATTTATCTCTGTCAAATAGATTTCACTAACACCAGTTGCATCAGAAAGCAGTGCACTTACTGCAATAAACCAAATCATGAGGAATCCACACGCATGAAGAAACATATCAATCTTATGGAATAGACACTTCAGCAGAACAACCTTGGAAACTTCATTCTAGAGGGAGTCAAGAAGCAGAAGGAAGAAGATCCCGCTCCTAAGAAAGGTAATCATCATGCTCTGGTTGCAATTAATTCCTCATTTGATTCATGGATTATAGATTCTGGTGCATCCCATAATATGGCAACGAAAGATAATTTTTTCTCTTACTTGAGTCCATGCTCAAGACCCCCTATTCTCATGTGGGATGATACTCCAGTAGCAGTAGTAGTAGGAGGAGAAGGGAGAGTGGAACTCCACTATGGAAGTTTTGAGGATGTTCTACATGTTCCAAATCTTTGTATGAATCTGCTCTCAGTTTATCAGATCACTCAGAAAGGTAAAAAGGTTGAATATACATCAGATTCAGTTTCAGTAATTGACATGCTTGACAATTCCATCATTGCAATTGGTGAGGTGGATCACAAGTCAAGGTTGTATAAATTCATTAAGTTTTCTGACGATGACTCCTCTATTCTACTTACACATGAGGAGAGTACTTTGCATGCACCTCCAATGCAACATGCATATACTCTTGTTCTTCCATCAGTTTCAGGCATCAGAGATGATTCCATACACTCAGATTATGTACATGGAAATAAGCAGGTAGTACAACCAGATAAGAAGCCAACATTGAAGCTTCAACATATGCCCAAGAAGGCACAAACCACACTTCAGGCGGTAGGAAACCTTGCAGGGTATCCATTGGATTCGAGGATGAATCGATCTCAGCATGAGGATCCTTGTCATGTACTTTCATATTAAGAACCTGCGATGCCCATGCATTGCTATATGGTTCAATCTACTGATCCACATAACTACAATAGGTTTGTGGGAAATCCATTATGGAAAGCAGCCATGCAGAAGAAGTATGACTCACTCCTACAGAGCCAGACTTGGAATCTGGTTCGACTTCCACTAGAAAGGAATATTTTTAGGTGCATATGGGTCCACAGGATCAATAGGTACAAGGCCCGACAGGTTGCCAAAGGATTTCATCAGATCCATAAATATTTCTACATCTTCATGAAGACTTTCCATGAGCCAAAGTTTCAGACTTTGTGGGATCATCTTGCAGTGAAGAACACAATTGCCTAGAAGCTTCCATTTTCTTCTTTTGATACAATATCTTTTGAGGGGGGCTTTTGTTCCCACGTGGTTTTCCCTCCTTCCTTGTTTTTATTCAGTGTTCATTAGTTTTATTGTACATGAGTATATAAAATGGCCTAGTAGGCAAGACTCATTTTTTACTCCATAGTGATGTTTAGGAGGGTGTTGGAAAAATTTCTATTTACGGCACACTAGTTCAGTGGGAGTTAACTGACTAGTTTTATTTTAGACTTTAACGGTAGTTCAGTGGGAGTTAATTGACTAGTTCTATTTTAGAATTTCTAATCTCAAACCATCACTATTATCCATGCATTTCTAATTATAGGATGTCATTGCCTATATGAGTGAAGATCACTCACTCATTGACAATATAATAATATGCATTGATTCTCATTCTTCATTGTGTATCTCTCTTCCTTTTCTTAATAAGATTTGTTTGTGTATGCTTTACCTAGATCTCCTGTGCAGGTTTCCATGAAACATTGACAGAGTCACTAATCCACTAACATAGTCTAGGACTATACATTTATTATCATTATTTTGGAACTTTTGTCCTATAAGTGAGACATATCAAAGAAAGAATGGAATCTATCAGTTTTTCAAGAGTGGGGTAGTCCATAGGGAAAATGA
The DNA here is from genome assembly GCA_000966675.3 of Picea glauca. Lineage (NCBI taxonomy): Eukaryota > Viridiplantae > Streptophyta > Pinopsida > Pinales > Pinaceae > Picea > Picea glauca. The sequence continues at coordinate 11,327 of JZKD02S1522859.1, forward strand.
ATACCTATGATCCAATCTCAGGTTGACCTATTTCCAATTTTCTTTTTCACAATTTAGAAAAAAGTAATTTAGGTGAAAGTAGGAGTAAATATTTTATCAAAATAGTCTAAAACTTTGCATGAATCTTCATTCCTTTGAAACTTATGCATGTCTATTCAATTTATTCCAAAGTACATATCCTAAGTGCGCACACACACACACACACACACACACACACACACACACACACACACATATACAGAACATAAAGTCTCTTGTGGTGCTTAGAGAGCCTTTGCAAGAATCCATGGGCTAGTATTCTTTATGATTTGTATTCCTTAGTATTTTCATGTAGTCTTGAATTTTATTATGATGACTATTCATAGTGTTATATTCCATACCTAGGATTAACTAGCATAAATCATTAGTAACTTAGAATTTTTAATAGTTGTGTACTTTCACTACACCTTTCCTGAGAAGGCGTAAGTGGATATAACTAATTGTTATGTTGAATCACTAATAAGCTATAGGTAGTTAAGTTAATTGAAAAGTTAAGTTAACTTTTTTTTACTATCCATTCTTCTTTTTCCACCATAAAAAGTATAGGATATTTTAAATACAATACAAGTTCTGGGCAATCATCATGACAATCTAATTGTTGGTGAAATCACAAATTTCCATTGTTTAAATTGCAGTTTTACATGCATAGATGGATCCATCACCATGAAAAACCCCTATTCCACAAATATATTAACATAAATACATTGAATGTTACATAAGTCCCTCTATTAAATGATAGATTCTCAATATTATATTATAAATTTAGGTTAACCATCTTAACCAAATAATAGGATTTATCCACATTGGTGAATTGCTAAACCATTTAACTAATTATAGGGAGATTTTTAACATAATATTACCTATTCAGCAGAGGGAAAATATCTAATACACATAACTCTTATCATATTTTTGTCTCAATAGAGTGGTTACAGACAAAGGGTTGTCACCATTAAAGCACGGGGATATAGGAAGAGAGAAAATAAGACAATAACAATGCATGGAATGTCAAAGATGTTAGAAAAACATGATAGCGAAGCAATAAAATAAAAATAAATGCAGAAATAAAACACAAAATATACACAATACAATAGAGACACAAATATACGTCGTTCACCTAGTGTGGGCTATGTCCACCAGATAAATTGTCAGGTCCTTCCTTTTTATTATCCTACAAATGAAGGGATACAACCTACAACACACCCACTATAACTTCCTCTTATATGTCTCACAATATCCACTCTTAGAATAGAATATTCACAATGATGCATAGCCATAATACATTTCCCTCATAAAATAGGGTTGTCTTCTAGGGAAAAAAAACCTAACATAACTTCTACCTCCATATCTGTGACCTTATAACAAACTGTCCATATATACTATGAAATTACAATATACACTTACAAGTAAAATTTTCCTTCGGGGGCTTCGCCCCCAAACCCCTTCTTTCCTAGGACCCTAAAGGGGGGGAAATCCCCCACTGCAACCCCCCTGTGTGGATGGATGTACAATATTATGAGCTGTATAGTATTCATGGCGTATAAACATGGCTGAAAACAAAGACCTATGAAATAGGAAGATAACCAAGCTCCACAACGAACAATCTCCCACTTGGAGACTAATCACAACAACTCCATTGTTGTTGTACCTACTAGACTATACTCCACCTTTGACTTGGAAAATTTCTCATCTTCACCTTCATGCTTGAAGAAAAACTGAAACTGAGGAGGAACTCAGTTTCTCTCTAGTTACTCCCTTTGCTAACATGTCTTCGGGATTTTGGCTAGTGTGTATCTTTTCCAACTTCAAATGCCCATCTTCCAAGACAGATCGTATGAAATGTCACCTGAGATGTATATGCTTAGTCCTCGAATGGAAGGCTAAATTATTTGGAAAATGAATGGCACTCTTTATATCACTCATGCTATTCTCTTGATTCTTTCCCAATTCCTCCATAAACCTCTCTAACCAAATCATTTCTTTACTAGCCTCTGTAGCAACAACATACTCTGCCTCTGTTGTTGAAAGTGTAAAATCCTTTTTCACTTTTGAAATCCAACTTATTGTTTTTCCACCTATAGTAAAAACATACCTGGTGGTGCTCCTCCTTCTATATTTATGATCTAGGTGGATATTGGTGACCACCCACCTATTCCAACTGGCTCCTCTTAACAACTTTTAGTTCAACACATTCTTATTTACTTCTTTGTAATTGTGGGTTCTACACTTTCGGGGTTGTCAGAATCCCTATAGATATTCCATGCAGAGACTGGTGGCTTCCCACCTAATCCAATTGAATTATTTTGGAATTTTTCATGTCAGCACATCTTTTTGTACTTCTAGGGCCATTTGGGGGCCCTAAATAGTGTTTTTTTGGCTTGCCATAGTCAAATTGTAGATGGTGTTAGAGTTTGCGAAAATAATCTGTAGTTCTCGAAAATACCTTTCCAATGGGCTATCACGCACCTAAAACGAAGGTCATATGCAGACGTTACGACACCGAGAAGTTGAGGTACCAACTTACCCAACGAGGCCCACATAACTTTTGGTGTTTCACCTCCTAGGGTTAGGTTTTTGGATGTATAGGGTTTTTTCACTCGTGAGTAATGTTAAAAAGGACTTTGGAGCATCATTGTAATTATTATTCTCAAACGGATGCACGTAGCAGCCATATCTCTTCTCAAAGATAGCTACCACCATTCACGCAACTTGTTTTCAGTTCTGCATTTTTACAGTTTCATCCTATTTCATTTATTCAATAGAAGTTATTGTTCACTTGATATATGTTGTTGTTCTCTGTATCTCTATGTTATTATATTCAGTCAGTCAGTCAGTTCATTATGCTCACAAAATTTCTAGATCAATGGTATCAAAGCGTTCTACTCTTCATTTATTTTTCTTCATGCATGTCCCCAACAAGATCTGGGTACACGAAGCTGGGAATCGAACCAATTAAGCCTTTGCAAGATCATTCGCATCGAGCCCGAAAACAACCCATGGGGGATGAAAATAAATATGATGGAGAAGGATATCCTTTTAAAATGTTGCTCAAGGAATCCCTTGCATGACAAAGGAATGAAATGATGGAAAACTTTGCACAGATCCTTCAGCGACTGCCTCCAGGAGAAGCATCTTCATCAAGAGGCCATGAAACCCCCTTAAAGGTACATGTAAATTTTGATATTCCATTATTTGAACGAATGATAGATGAGGATGTTGTAGATAAATGGTTGAATTTGCTCGAAGGGTGTTTTTCGGTCCACAATTTTTCCGATATGGAAAAGATTAATTTTGCAGTCCTCAAGGTCGTCCCCCATGTTAAGGACTAGTGGGATACTTACTCTAAGAAAATGGCCATAGAGGAATCTACAATATTTGTGGTCGCCTCCACATGGGATTCCTTCAAGGATTCCATTAAAGAACAATACTACCATGTTGGAAGCTATGAGGACTAGTACACAAGATGGACCACCATGCATCAGGAAAGGGACTAGACAATACTAGATTTCACCAATATTTTCCATACCCTGCACACCAAATTGGGTATCAAAGACTCTGAGAGACATCTATTTCTCAAATACCACATTTTTTTTCATAGATACATTCAAACAGAAATGGATTTTCTGGACATCGCATCACTAGGTACGACTTATAGATATGCTGTCAAGATTAAGAAAAAATTTAAGCAGAAGAGGCAAGATTTTGGATCTGCAAACTCCTCACAGTCGAAGCAGGGAAAAGGCAGCCCCAACCCACACAATAAGGGACAAATCATAGATGGCCACTCTCAGGACAACCAGTCCAAGCCAAAAGATAAGAAGGGTAATGAGAAGTCGAAGAAGGACATGGAAAAATGGTGTGAATACCATAAAATCCCTTTGCACAACACTGAAGAATGTCTCTCCAAGAAGTCACTCATGGCCGAGTTGAAAGATTTCGATTTAGAGGCCAATTATGACTATGAATAAAATCTAGAAGGAGGGAAGTAGATTATCGATGCTGAAACTAGTGCCACTATCACTACCACCAAAGTCCATCCAAGTGAAATAGAAGAACTAGAGGAAGGGGAACGGATTTTTCACTCACAGATGTGGGTAAAGGGGGTTGCGCTTCATTTCATTGTTGATAGTGGTAGTCAAAAGAACCTGATCTCAGTAGAGTTCATCAAGCGGTTGGACCTACCGATGACACTGCATTCGTAAGCCTACAACATCAGTTGGCTTCACCAAGAAAGATACCTCTGTGTCATCCAAAAATGTCATCTTCCCTACGACATCAAGCCTTTCAAAGACGAGGTATTGTGTGATATTTCTCCCCTTGAAGTTTGTGATGTTATTTGAGGACAACCATATTTGTGGAAGAGAAATGTTGTGTATGATTCTAGACCCTGTAACATTATTATTACTTTTGGTATACAATTGTATAGTATACCAGAGGTAGCACTACCCATCGATATTTATTTAGTCTCTGCTAAGCAATGTAGTAAGGTCATGTCACATTCTGGGAAGGTCATCTTCTTTGTGATACAGGGTCACAATAAGCAGAAGTTCATCACCACATCTATTGCCTTTAAATATAGCCTCTCTTTGTAGCAGAATACAGTGGATGGGGTCGTGGAAGAGTACAGAGACATCTTCTCCTCACCCACCAGGGAAACGAAGCGTTGCCAAGTCAAGCAACCAATTGATCTAACCCCTGGTGCACCTATGCCTAAGGGGCTAGAATATCGTTGATGGCTGATGGAAAATAAAAAAATCGAGTGTCAGATCCAAGAGTTGCTTCAAAAGGGGCACATCAAACCCAAATCCTCCCCTTGCGGAAGGCTGATTGTACTGGTGCAGAAGAAAGATGGGACCTCGCGGATCTACATTGATTATAGATTATTAAACAAAATCACAGTCAGGAACTAGTACCTAATTCCCATAATTGATGATCTTCTTGAACAACTCAAGGGGGAAAAGTTCTTCAGTAATATTGACCTAAAGTCTGGCTACCACTAGGCTCCCATCAAACCAACGGATGTATGGAAGAAAAATTTCAAATCTAAAGAAGGTTTCTCTGAATGGCTAGTCGTTCCCTTTGGTTGAACAAATGCACCATCCAATTTGATGAGGTTGATGGATGATGTATTGAGACCCTTCACAAACTCTTTTGTGGTGGTATATTTGGATGACATCTTCATATTCAGAAAAACTTGGGAGGAGCACATGCAACATATTCAAGAGGTTTTGAGCACTCTACGACAACACAAGCTATATGCCAACCTAGAAAAATGCTCCTTTGGCATGAAAATGGTCCAATACATGGGATAAATTGTTGATGAGCATGGGGTACATGTTGATCCAACTAAGATCCAAGTCATTCGTGACTGGCCAACCCCGACCACACTAATCGAGCTTCATATTTTCTTCGGACTAACCAACTTCTACCAATGGTTCATGTTGGGATTCTCCCATATTGCATGGGCCCTCAACCAAGTGACCAAGGGCAGTGGTAGGGAAAATTTCACATAGGGGAAGGAACAAAAATGCACATTTGATGATCTGAAGCATCTCTTGTGCTCAACTCCAGTACTGTCCTTACTCGATCTCCAAAAACCGTTCGATATTGAGACGAATGCATCCGACTATGTTGTAGGGGTAGTTATCACTCAACATGATCATCTGGTATCATACCATAGTGAGACACTCTCAAATATTGTCCAAAAATACCCCACCTATGACAAGGAAATGTATTCCATTGTGCAAGCCTGACGTCACTGGAAACATTACATTCTGGGAAAGGATACAATCATCCACACTGATCACAAGCCTTTGTAGTTCATACGGACATAGGGGAAGCTACAACATGAATGCCATCAGAAGTGGTACACCTACATACAACAATTCCATCTCAACATCAAGTATAATACAGGGAGTACAAATCATGTTGTTGACTGCCTTAGTCGACCTCCCATGGCTATACTCACCACCATGCTCCATTCTTGTGGACATGAGGCATCTGAGTGGCCCCAACTTTATCAACAAGATCCAAACTTCGCAACCACCTATCAACTCTTGGGTAAAGGAGTGAAATTCATCGATTTTCACATTCAAAACGATCTGTTATGCCATTTGTGCCACCTATGTACTCCTACAAGCGAGCATGCAAATATTTTTTGGGAGGCTCAATACAGTCGAATGGCCTAAAATTTGAGCGTGGATAAAATTGTGGTCGTTCTACAGGAAAAAAATTATTGGTCAAAACTTCGAGAGGATGTCAACAAGTACATCATATCTTGCACTGCCTGTGCCATTTCCAAGATAACCATCAAGAAGAAAGGCTTATACACCCCTCTTCCTACTCCCAAGAGGCCTTAGGAATCCATCTCGATGGATTACATGTATGGCCTTCCACCCACAAAGAAAGGAAATGATTGTGTATTTGTGGTAGTTGATCGATTTTCGAAGATGGCCATCCTCACAGCCTGTAAGAAGAGCATCACAATGACAAATACTTCCAAGCTCTTCTTTGAATGTGTGTGGGGCCATTTTGGGATATCATAGACCATCATCTCTAATCGAGACAACAAGTTCCTCAACACATTTTGGTCGATTCTCTGGTCACTGTTGGACACCAAGATCACTAAATCCACTACTTTTCACCCCCAAACCGATGAACAAACAGAATTCATCAATCAAATGATTGCGTAGATCCTGTGCATGTACAACTCTAAGAATCTGCGTACATGGAATGGGAGTCCTTCCTTTGTTCATCACATCTATAATAGGGATCTTCATAGCTCCATCAGCCATAGCCCATTTTAGGTGGGGGTTGAGATTCCAACCCTTGGGTCCCATTGATGTTGCGCTACCTCTTGCAACCACACAGGAAAAATCTTCCCATGTTCAGTTTGAGGCTAACAAAGCCACCAAATTCATTGAGAAGATTCACCACATTTTCCAACAGGTCCATGAGATTTTTCAGAAAAGCAATGCTAAGTACAAGCAGTGCCATGATCAACACATGGTACCGCACCGGTTTTAGGTGGGAGAGAATGTCTGGTTACATTTGCAAAAATAGATCTTTATAGGGTCCCATCAAAATCTCCACCCACTGCGCTATGGTCCTTACACTATCACCAAGGTTGTGGGTAGCAATGATTTTGAGCTCAACACTCCACCCTTCCTTGGATTTCACCAAGTGTTTGATGTGAACCTCCTTCTACCATATTTTCCACCAAAATTGGACACATCAGAGATTGCAAAAAAGCTGACACCAACAAAGCTCAACCTTGATTGCATGGAACAAGCATCAACTAATCAAATATTTGACACACAGGTCAAGGGCACTCACCAGCAGAGGATCCAACTTTATCAGGTTGTCAAGGCAGGGAAACTCCTACACCAATAAAAGTGGCTCAACCGGGGCCAAATTCAATAGAATTTCCCTGACATGATGAGGGAACTCAATGCAATGGATAACATTTATTCCTAAGGGGGGAGGGTTGATCCAGGTGGATATTGGTGGCCACCCACCTATTCCAAATGGCTCCTCTTGACAATTTTTATTTCAACACGTTCTTCTAAAATTATTTATAATTGTGGGTTGTACACTTCTGGGGTTGTCAGAATCCCTACACATCTTCCAGGTGGAGGCTGGTGGCCGCCCACCTAATCCAATTGGCTTATTTTGGAAGTTTTCATGTTAGTACATCTTTTGTACTTCTAGGGCCATTTTGAGGCCCTAAACAATGGTTGTTTGGCTTTCCATAGTCAAAATGTAGATGAAGTTGGAGTTTGACAACATAATGTGTATTTCTCGAAAATATCTTTCCAACGGGCTATCATACACCTAAAACAGAGGTCGTATGCAAAAGTTACAACCACGGGAAGTTGAGGTACCAACTTACCCAACGGGGCCCATATAACTTTTGGCGTTTCACCTCCTAGAGTTAGGTTTGTTGATGTCTAGGGTTTTGGAATTCATGTGTAATGATGAAAAGGCCTCTAGAGCCTCATTGTAATCAATCTTCTTAGATGTATGTCTGTAGCAGCCACATCTCTTCTCTGAGGTAACTACCACCATTCGAGCAAGTTGTTTTTAGTTCTACAGTTTTACAGTTTCATCCTATTTCATTTATTAAATAAAATTTATTGTTCACTGGATATATTTTATTGTTCTTTAAATCTCTTTGTTATTGTATTCATTATGTTAGTTAGTTCGTTCCACTCATAAATCTAGATCACTTTATCACTTGCCATATCTTAATCAACGTATCACAATGTCTAAACCTCCAAAACATAATGCATGAGTAACAATACCTTTCAAATACCTAAGAATCCACTCTACTACCTCCCAATGTTCTTTACCTGGATTTTTCATATACCTACTCACAACTCCCACTGCATGTGAAATATGTGTTCTTCTGCAAACCATCACATACATCAAGCTGCCAAAAACTGATGAACAAGGGACCCTAGACATGTATTCTATCTCCTCCTATGTCTTGGGACACATTTATTTTTTTAATTTGAAATGGCTATCTAAAGGTGTACTAACTGGTTTTTCATTTTGCATTCTAAACCTCTCCAACACCTTCTCTATGTACTCACCATGAGACAATGCCAAATTGTGATTTTTCCTATCTCTTGTTATTCTCATACCAAGGATTTTCTTTGCAACACCCAAATCCTTCATCACAAATGAATTAGCTAATTTATTATTGAGCACATTTATATCCTGCATATTAGGCTCTACATCAAGAATGTCATTTACATACAATATCAAGAAAACATAACTTCCATTTTCTATCTTTTTAAAATAAACACAGTGATTAAAATGACATCTACTATAACCTTGTTCTGTCATGAACCTGTCAAACCTCAAATACCATTGCCTTGGATTTTTCTTTAGGCCATACAAGCTCTTCTTCAACCTGCATACCAAATTTTCCTTCCCTTTGGCCTGATACCCCTGTGGCTGCTACATATAAATTTCTTCATCCAAATCTCCATGGAGAAAAGTTGTTTTTACATCTAATTGTTCAACATGTAAATATTGTTGGATCATGTTGTCATTGATGCCAATGGTTTGTCATTGATGCCAATGGTTTGATTACTTGGGAGATTGTTGGATCATATGTCATTGATGTAAATGGTTTGGTTTG
>JZKD02S1522859.1:27641-40978 GCA_000966675.3 Picea glauca
ATAAATGTTGAATGCTAATTGATGAGTTTTTGTGCAAGAGGGCAGTTTTGGGAAAAAGAGCCCCACACTCATTCACCCCCCCTCTAAGTGTGGTAGGTGTGTCCAACAAATATTCTACTACCACAAGACTTAAAGTAGTCCTAATTGAAAGATATCTATGGTTTGATCAAGCAATAAGTGCCCTAACCATCCATCTTCATGCAAGAATCCCAACCAGCTGCCTGGCATTTTAACAACAGGAGAAAATATTTCATCAAAATATATACCTTTCTTTTGTGCAAACCCCTTTACAACAAGTCTAGCCTTGTACTGATTTTTTCCTCCATCTTCTTCCTTCAACTTGTAAACCCATTTATTCTTCAATGCTCTATTTCATACTAGAAACTGAATCAAATACCAAGTCTAGTTATTACCAGGGAATCCATTTCCTCTTTCATGCCTTTCTCCCACTTCTTTTTAGTGTCTATCTGCATTTCCTCTTGATAACATTCTGGTTCACTATAATCAATCAACAATAAATAATGCAATGAAGGAGAGTATCGTTCAGGGGGTCTACTTAACCTGGTAGATCTTCTAACAACACTTGCAGGAGTTTGAGGTACTTGTTGCTCCTGTTGTTGTACATTTTGATTTTCTGGTACCTTTGGAATTTATTTTTCAGTGATCTCATCAAGCACTGTGTATTCTAGTTTTTCTTTTTCCTGTTTCTTTCCCCGCAACTGATCTTTGTACATGACCTTCTCATTGAATATGAAATCTCTACTCCTAATGATTTTGTGATTTTCATAATCCCATAAGAGATAACCAAAATCAATAACATCATATCCAATAAAGGTACACTTCTTGGATTTTTCCTCAAGCTTTGTTCTATTTTCTTTATCAATATGAACAAATGCTTCACAATCAAAAGTCTTCAAAAAATAATAGTTTACGTTTTTACCTTTCCATGCCTCCTCTGGAATTCCACCATCCAAAGAGATTGAAGGAACTCTTTTTATTAATTAAACAACAATATCTACAACATCTTCCCAGAAATATAAGGGAAAACCAACATGCAATCTCATACTCCTTTCACTCTCAATGATTGTCATGCTCATCCTTTCTAACACACCATTTTCTTGTGGTGTTCCTAGAACTGGCTTCACTCTACGAATTCCATGGTATGAACAATAATCATCAAACTCCTTGTTGCAATATTCACCTCCATTGTATGATCTGAGACACTTTATCCTTTTTCCTGTCTCATTCTTAACCAAAGCTTTCCATTTCTTAAAAGTATAAAAAACATCATATTTTTTTCGAATGCAATAAAACCAAGTTTTTCTAGTTGCATCATCAATAAAAGTGACATAATAATGAGAGCCACCAAGAGATGATACATGATCTGGTCCCCATACATATGTATGCACAAGCTCTAACCTTTCACTTTTCTTTTCTTTTCCAACTATGAGAAATTTGATTCTCTTATGTTTTTCGTAAACACAATGCTTCACATAAATTCAAATCAATTTGTTTAATATCTGGAAACAAATTTATTTTGTGAAGTATCGACATCCCCTTCTCACTCATGTGTCCAAGCCTATGATGCCACAATGTTGTTTCCACTCCTGTAGAAGCTAAAGAGATAGAAGAGTTAGTATTACCAGTACATAAACACAACGTACCTTCCTTCTCTCCTTTTTCTATCACTAGTGATCCTTTGGTGACCTTCCACACCTTATCGATAAATATGGATATACAACCTTTAATTTCCAACTGCACTATTGAAATTATATTTTTCCTTATATCTAGAACATGTCTTACCTCTTTCAACAACCACTAGTTTCCATTCCTTTTCTTTATTTTTACCTTTCCCTTTCAAACAATTTTTCATGGTGCATCATCACCCAAATGAACTTATCCAAAATCACCTTGAACATAATATAGAAAATGTTTCCTATGTGGTGTGGCATGAAATGAAAACTCTGAATCTACTACCCAAGGATCATAAATATTATCTATAGAAAGAATCAAAGCATCTTGTAACACATCACTTGTTACATTTCCTTCATGATCTTTCTCCTGCTATCCATTTCTTTGTTTCTTTAGAGCTCTGTAGTCATTCTTCATATGTCCTTTCTTCCCACAATTCCAACACTCTATCTTTCCCATTCTAGATTTGTATCTTCCCTTCCTAGAATTCTTTTGGTTCCCTGATCCCTTTCCTCTATCCTTTTGTATTCCCATATTCTCTATCTTTAACGCATTACCTAATGTCTCACCTGTTCTTTTCTGTCGCATTTCCTCGCTAAGGATAACACCAACAACATCATCAAATTTTAAAGTGTTTGTACCAGAGACATATTTACTTACAACCATGACCAAGTTGTTCCAACTTTCTGGCAATGATCACAAGATTAGAATATCCCTGACCTCATCATCAAAGTCGACTTTTACAAAACTTAGCTGATTAGTAACTGTATTAAATTCATTTAAATGATCTGCAATAGACCCACCTTCTAACATCTTCATATTAAATAATCTCTTCATTAGAGATGCTTAATTTATGATATGGTATAGATCTGCATATTGTTGATGATATGGTATACGGTACATGTTGCACGTGGTTGATGCTCTAGTTCATGATTCACTTTTCTTTATTTATGTATCTTTGCTTCATGATTGATGCATGATATAATATGTATGCTGGTATACAGTTGATGCATGGTATGGTACATGTGTTAGTTGGTTGATGATCATATACAGGTTAATGAAACAATGATAGTGATAGAGTGACAGAGACATAGTGACAGAGATAGAGACAAAGTGACAGAGATAGTGGCAATGACAGTGGCATAGTTTGTGATAGAACTAGTTTGTCTACACTTATACTTCAGGGAAGTTGGGTGGGGAAATGATAGGTGGTTGTAGCCACCTTTCGGTTGGAGTCATAGAACTTAGGGGGTTGTAACCTCCTTCTGGTTGGAGTTAGAGAATTCAGAGATTTGTATCTTCCTTCAGGTTGGAGCTTGAGAAAATGGGGTTGGATCCTCCTTCCAACTCTATATGGAGAATCAAGAAGTTGGTGCTTCCAATGAATGTATTATTTTGATATATAAGAAAAAAATTATGTGGTTTTCTCCCATTTAGGTTTCCATATAAATTTTGGTGTATTGTGTATATATTGTGATGTGATTTTATTTATGATTATATTTTTGATGATATATTGAATGCTAATGATAATCTACTAAATACTATTGAAGAATATAATGTGGTTAAAAGTACTATAGTTGCTCATTACTGATTCACCCCCCCGCTTATGAGTAATCCAACAATTGGTATCAGAGAAGGTCCTTCAAGAACCAATTTAACCACTGGAAGGAGATCATGGATCATGAAAGGATTGGGGTACCATAGTTTTATGGTGAGAACTATGCTTTCTGGAGCAAAAGAATGAAAAATTATATACAAGAACAAGGATTTGATGTTTGGTGATCAATAGTAGATGGATACAAAGCACTCGCCACTCCCCCGATAGATAGAGATGTAAAGAAGCTCAATTAAAATGATTCAAGGGATAGAAACACTATCAAGAATAGTGTGACTCAAGAAATACATACCAAGATTATGCATTGTGATTCTGCAAAGGAGGTGTGGGATAAATTGAACACTATCCGTGAAGGAGATAGGAAATTTAAGGAAGCTAAACTTTATGTTTTCAGAGCCAAGTTTGAACAATTGAAGATTAACGAATATGAAAAAATAGAAGCCTACTTTCTACGAGTCAAGGAAATAGTAAACAATATCAAAGGCCTGGGAGACGAGATAAAGGAACAAGTTGTTGTAAAAAAGGCATCAAGATCTCTAACAATGAGATTTGATCCAAAACTTTTAGCTCTAGAAGAAAGAGTGGACCTAGCTACAATGACCATGGATGAATTACACAAGATACTCATAGCTTAGGAGATGAGGATAGAGCAAGACAATCCAGTCATGAAGGAACAATCATTCGAGGAATCCAACAAGACAATGAAGAAAGATAAAAAAAATCCAAAGTCATATTGTAGCTACAACCATGGTTCAGAGGAAGATGAAGAGGTGGCTAACTTTGTCAGAAGGATGAAAAAGGGAATTGGAAAATACAAAGGTAAGCTTCCATTGATTTGTTTTAATTGTGACGGTGTTGGTAATTTTGCTAATAAATGTCTTTATAAGAAAAAGAAAATAAATGAAAAATAAGATGACACTAAAAGGAAAAAGAGAATTCAAAAGGGTAGAAGAAACATTTTTTTTTTTTTTAAGAAAATCCTTTACACCGAGGAAGACAGATCCCCATCAGACGAAGATAAATCCAATGACAATGATATAGAAAGGGTACTATTCATGGAAGTAGAAGACTTCGATGAAGAAGGCTCCAAAGAATAATATGAAGAGTCATAAGTTGATTACAGAGAAGAATTGTTGAGTGTCGTAGAAATTATTAAAAGGGAGAAGAAGAAAAACAAGTCACTCCAGGAAGAATTAATGTAGAACTCCAAAGAAGTCGAGCAAACTATCACGAAGATAAAACTCCAGGAAGAAGAAGAAAATATAATTAAAGAAGCACTCAGAGGGAATTTAGAATAAAGAGACATGACCATTGAAGGCTTGGAATCTAATATATTCACTCTAAGAAAAGATCTTCAAAAAAAGGACATGCAGCAAAACAACACCAAGATATTGGATAATATCATTAACAATCAAAGACCTTACTATGATAGATCTGGATTGGGATACAATCAGGCACATATAGGGAAAGGTTCAAGCTCCAAAATGATAGATAAATAATTAGAACCAAGAAGCTATGAAGAATCCATTAGAGGTCCCTCGAAAGAAGAAGACATGAAGACTCAAGTGGAAGATTACAGAGACGCGACACCACCTAGAATATTCAGAAGTCAGTATCAGCAACATCCAACTATAGAAATAACTCAAGGAAAAGAAGGATTCATAAGAGTATCACCATTTAGAATATATTCTACTCCCAGGTATCAAACTATTTTTCTTGGTTCATGTTATTCATGTTATAATTTTGGGCACAAAGTTGTGAATTGTAGAGCCAATACTAAAAACAGAAGCAACAATGAGGGCTATACAAAGAACAATTATCAAAGAAGATCTCATGAAGGGAAAAATATAAGTTACAATAGATTTGGATCATTAAGTGATGAGGTAGAATGCTACAAGTGAAATAAATTTAGACATATAACTAGAGATTGCAAACTCATTGTGCCTCCAAGGGAACCAAAGTAGATGATCAAGAGTCATAGACATGAACCAAAAAGGATATGGATACAAAAGAAATATTAATTCAATATTTAAGAATTCAATCTTTCTCTACAAGATCAACATAAGAACCTTGGATGGTATGTTGACAATGGATGCTCAAAGAATATGACAGGTGATAAAAACATGTTTCTGACATTGAAAAATTAAAGAGATGGATCAATTTCATTTGGGAATGACAACTCAGCCAGGATTATTGGAAAGAGCACAAAAAAGATCGGAAGTAAGGATTCCATGGAAAGAAATGTTTTATTGGTCGAAGAAATAAAAAAAAATCTGCTAAGTGTAAGCCAAATGTGTGATCAAGGACACATACTTGTGTTTGACTCAAAGAAGTGCGAGATAAGGAAAACAAAATCAGGAAAGTTAGTGGCTACAACTATAAGAACTCCAAGCAAAATATATGTTCTAAATTGAATATGGAAGGAAAGATATCGCTTAGGAAAGGATGATGAGAGTTGGCTATGGCACAAAAGAATGGTTTACAAATTTTTTTGGTAATCTTGTCAAAGTCAGAAAAAAGGAAGCATTAAGAGAAATGCCCAAGATCTAGAAGCCAACAAACATTATATGCAATCATTTTCTACAGGGAAAACAAAGCAAGACAAAGTTCAATTCAAAGGAGTATTCCACAAAAAAACCATTGGAGATTGTATATACTGATCTATTTGGATCAACAAGAATGAAGGGATTGAAAGGTGAAAAATATTTCATGCCATTGGTTGATGATTACACAAGAATGATTGAAATTTTCCTTATAAATAAGGAATCAAAGGATTTCGAAAAATTCAAGACATATAAAGAGATGGTTGAAACTGAGACAGAGTTGAAAATCAAGTGTTTGAGATGAGACAATGGAGAATAATTTACATCAAAGGAATTTATGGAATTTTGCAGTGAGCATGGGATAAAGAGGAAATTCTTAGTAGGTAGGACACCTCAGTAAAATGGAGTTGTCGAAAGGAAGAAAATAATAGTATAGGAAATGGTCAGAACCATGTTAATGGACTCCAAGTTAACAAATGTCTTTTGGGTACAAGAATTGCATACAAAAGTTCACATTTAGAACAGAGGGATGCTCAGAAATAGTAGTGATAAGACTCCATATGAACTATGGAAAGGAAGACTAGAAAATGTGAAGCACTTCACAGTATTCAAAATAAAATGCTGCATCAAAAGAGCTATTGGAAAATTTGATTCTCGAGTTTACAAAGACATACTAGTTGGGTTCTCAAGGAAAAGGGAATCCTACAAATGCTTCAATCTAAGACTCAATAGAATGGTAGAAAGCATCAATTTGACGATTGATGAGAAATATGGACAAAACATAAAATAATGTAGAAAATATTTAGTGGAACAAGATCACGAAGAATATTTGAAAGTGGAAGAAGTAGATGAGGAATCAGATAAAGAAGAAAAACAACCAGAAGAAGAGGAAGAACAAAAGGATATTCAAGTACCTCCAAAGACACCCAATATATGAGTGAAGAAAAATCATCCATTAGAATAGATTATTGGGAATAAAGATGCAGGAGTTGAAACTAGAAGAAGAATTCACTCACCATAATAGAATAAAATAACACTACTATCTACTATTGATCCAAGCATTTTTGAAGAAGCCAACAAAGATGAACACTATGTCAAAGCCACAGATGAAGAGTTAGATTAGATAGAAAATGATGACACATGGGAACTGGTTCCAAAGCCAAAGAACAAGAATGTCATTGGTACAAAGTGGGTCTTCAGGAACAAATTGAACAAGGATGGAAAGGTTACCAGGAACAAAGCAAGACTGGTATGCAAAGGATACTCTCAAGTTGAAGGTATATATTTTGAAGAGACATTTACCCCAGTTTTTAGGATGGAAGTAATCAAAATGATACTAGCCTATGCATGCTCCAATAATATTAAAGTGTATCGGATGGGCGTGAAATCAACATTCCTAAACAAAGATCTAGAGGAAGAAGTCTACATTGAGCAACCAAAAGAATTTCAATTGTCAGAGAAGGAAACATGTGTTTGTAGGTTGAAGAAGGATTTATATGGTATCAAACAATCCCCCAGAGCATGGTATTTGAGACTAGAAAAATACTTACAACAACAAGGGTTTAGGAAAGGAAATGAGACAATAGTATCTACATAAAGGTGGATCGAGACAATATATTGATTATTGAAGTCTATGTAGATGACATTATCTTCACAAGTGACGATGATAGGATGAGTCATAATTTTTCCAAATCCATGCAACATGAATTTGAGATGTCCTTGATTTGTGAGTTAACCTTGTTTTTGGGACTCCATATATGTCAGAGAGATAAAGGTATATTATCTCTTAGACCAAGTATATCAGATAAATGTTGAAGAAGTTTGAAATGACAGATTGCAACCCAGTCAATGCTTCTTTGCAGACGAGTTGTAAGTAAAGTAAGGATGATGATTCTAAGGATGTAGATCAGAGACAATATAGATCAATGATTGGCAGTTTAGTCTATGTGACAACTTCCAGACCATATGTGATGCAGGCAATTGGAAAGGTTGTAAGGTTTCAAGAAGTACCAAAGGAATCACATTTTATGGAAATGAAGAGGATATTCAAATATCTCAAAGGTACAAAAGAGTTTAGATTATGGTATTCAAAAGGGAATGATCTATATCTTTTTTCCTATATAGATGCATATTGGCTAGGTTGCATTGATGATAGAAGAAGTACACGTGGAGCAACTTTATAATTGGGTGAGTGCTTGGTATCGTGGTTAAGCAAGAAACAATCATCGATATCTTTTTCCACAACAGAGGAAGAATACATTGCAGGAGAAACATGTTGTACTTAGGTTATTTGGATGAAGAAAAATATGCAGGATATGCAAGTAAATTATGATGAGCCCATTTTAATACTTTGTAGAAACACCAACACCATCAGTATTTCAAAGAATCCAGTGATGCACCCTAAGACAAAGCACATTTTGATCAAGTATCATTTTCTCTAGGAACATGCTATAGAGAAGAAAATCAAGCTAGAATATGTTTGGAAAAAAGAGAAGATTGTAGATATCTTCACCAAACCACTTGCAAAGGAAACTTTTGAGTATCTGCAACAAAATCTTGGAATAGTTTCTTCCCCACAATGATCCACATGACATGAAACTTGATAAGACACAGGGAGAGAAATAGAAGTCATGAAGAGTTCAAGTAATGAATTATTTTGAATGATTTTCATATACATCATAGAGTTGCACGAGGAAGAACCATGAAGAGAAGGATTACCCAAGGGGGGAGAAAACCCAAGAGAAGGATTACCCTTTTCTATTGATGTCAAAGGGGGAGAGATAAAGAAATGCATGGAGATAGAGAGAGAGAGAGTAGCATGCAGATAGGGTATATATTGTTATAAGGGGAGCATGGTAATAAGTATTGTCATGCCTACGTGTTGCCATCAATACAAAAGGGGGAAATTGTTGATAGTTTGGTTGTCATTGATGTAAAACTTGGAAGAAGCCCCGAACAATGTGGTTTTGGTACCTGAATTTGATTAAGGAATTAAGATATGAAGGAAAATGTAGTTGCAAGGAATGCTATCATAGATAGATAGTACATGTCGTGTATTTTTCGGTGAGATGTGGAACACCACGTGGTTCCTCACGGTTAGGGAGATATGGCCTTTTAAATTCGAAAGCCTCGAAAAGTGGTCAAGAAGCCCCTACTTAGTTACAAGTCTTATTCAAAGGGTAAAGTGGTTGTAACAAGAAATCCCTAAATTAAGGAGAGGAGTTACCTAGGACAAGTATATAAACTCCTCAAGGATACTCACACGCATATTCATTTATTATGTTTCTTGTGATCTAGTGATCTTTTTTCTACGGTTGTAACATAATTTTTTGAGGTAGCAAAGGGAGGTTGAAGGAGAAAGTTTTGGAGTTGCAGCAAAACCTAGTTTCTGAGGTGTACATAGGTTGCAGGTCATAAAGGGAGAATATGTACATGGGATACAGTGGAGAAACGTGAATATATACGTGGGAAGTAGAAGAGAACGTTGTGTACCTGTAAAAAGGCTCATGAATGGTTGAGTAAATGTTGGTACTAGGTCCCTAAAGTTTGAAGGAAGGTTACAAGTAATCATCTCAAAGGTTCAGGTCAGGTACAAATGTATTGGTATGGTTGTATACCTATTTTTATGGTTACTTATTTTCATGATATGGTGTATTCTTGAGGCATACTTGGTATGGCTGGTTTGGTATTTGGATATGGTATATCTTGGTTGCTTGGTAGAGTGGGGAGGACTCTTATATCTTGTTCATCACATGACACGATTCTTATAGTTATTATCTTTGAGTTGATTGTATATGGTTGAGGAATATTCATGTTGTGTGGTGTCATATGCATGAGGGGCATGCATTGGTTCTTTGAGATACTTCATTGGTGATATGGTACATATATTCATATGTTTGATGATGTGGTATACAGTACAGGTTAGACATGGTTGATGCTCTAGTTCATGATTCACTATTCTTTATTGATGTATCTTTGGTTAATGATTGATGCATGAGATAGTATGTATGTTTGTATACAGTTGATCCATGGTATGGTACAAATTTTAGTTCATTGATGAGTAGATGATCTAGGGAAAGAATAATTCCAGTATCATTTCAACGAATTGATCAATGAGTTATCAAAGACTTCACTAGATCAGGGAACTGTAACTGACACTGCAAATGGTGCTGCAACTAGCACTACGAGTGGTGTTCAACTCACACTGCAACTGGGACAAAGAAACTGGTACTACTACTTTGGAAGATTATAGATCTGATCCAGGAAAAATATGTGCCCTCCTTAGGTTACCATCATAGTGGGTTCAGTAAGTGCTCAACGATCTTGACAATGGGGAAATTGAGGATCTTCCTTCTAGCGGTTACACTGATATGAAGGAAATTGGATCTGATACAATGTTAAAATTTTGGTGTGCTCATTTAACCATAAACCATATCACACTATTGTGACCCAACCATAGGCACACATGCCACTCCCGAGCACTTTAACCTTTACTTAGAATAATTCTAGAAATCTTACCAACAGATAAATCCTAGCCACAAATACTGCAACAATAGCATAATAACCATACATGGAGAGTGTTCGTTATACCAAGAGAAGCACATGACAAATACCAAAAGACTGCTCCACTATTCCTCCATACTAGCGCCCCCTCCAGCTATAGTTGTTTCTCCCAGACTTGCGCACCTCTAGCTGCAACTGAAATCTTCTATACTTATGCACTTATTAAGTGAGTGTGTATACAAATGAACTACACAACTTCCTATTTATACTAAACTGTCCAGATGACTAGGGCTGACTTCTCCTTCTCTATTTGTCTATTACTTTAATATTATTTCTCTTGAGGATAACTTCTCTCCTAGGGTTTTCTAACATATTTTTAATGGTTCTCTTTCTTCTAGAATATTCTATTCTAAGTACAAAGGTTACACTTGCAGGTTAATACCTCCCACAATTACCAAAACATCAAGATATTCCTGGTTCTGAGAGAAGGTGGTAGGGGCCATTGGGAAAGTTGAGGTAGAATTATAACACAACGATCAACACAAGATAGGGAGTCTGGTGGGATAGTTGGCAGGAATGGGATTCGGTTCCACGAACAAAATAGTATGAAAATTGATAGTTACCATGACAGTCAGGACAAAGAGAGGAATCTAATGGTAGAGGTCTTAATTAAGACTGTTAGGAAGGGGTCGAGACCACAGGGGTAAAAAAGTGTGAAAAATGATAGGTATCGCTGCGATCAGGATGAAAAGAAGAATCTAATGGGGTAGGTAACCAATAAGGGTGTGGTCATTCCCCATAATTTTTTTTTACTCTTGAAGAGTTATACTCCGATCAAAATACCTTTTCAGTGTTGGAATGCCCATATTCTTAATAGTAATAAATGTGTAGTCAGTTGTCCACCAAAATGTAGGAGGAAATATTGCACAACACTAGATCTTGTTTGTTCTTTATCTGTGTTGTTCTTGTACCAAGGTTTGGGGTTTTTAGGGTTCCTATAGAAAAGGGTTTTCCTTGTGCTATAGCTCTTTGATATACGTGGAGGGTTGAATAGTAGTACTCGACCTAATATCTCAGGGCTCCAACTAAGGAGGCTTGCTTGTACCCTTAGTTGAACTACCTGATTACCTAGGTACTAGAGAGTATCTTCCCGAGTGTTGTTTTCGGTGGCACTATAACAGTCAAGTAGTTGATGAATTGATCTACAGAGGGCTTCAGGATATCTAGGCTAGTCTGTATACATGTGTTTTCTGATGTGCTACCTCTTGAAGGGGTACTAATAGGTGTTACAAGGGTGGCCAACAATGTGTTCTTAAGTACCTCTTGTATTCCCTGCATGTATTCTTTCCCAACCAAAAATTTATGCACTGAACGACAAATATTTGTAGCTTAAATACGTCGAAATACGTCTCTACCCTAAAACAATTAACCCACAATTACTTCTTGGGAAAGAGCTCTGATACCACTTGTAAGATACTAGATGTAATATAATATGAAAAAACATAAATACTCAACAGATATCAATGGAACAATGAAATATTGAGTAGAGCAACACCAAAAATAATAACCTTATTCAAAGAATGCAATGTTCACTTACCTCTTCAAGGGGCCAACCTCTAGTAGAGTATAGCACTATTACAATAATTCTCTAGACAACTTTCTCATACATTCTACTCTAATTTACACTAATTATATCTTCTAAGGAAAATTGCAGAGGAAGATCCTTCTAGAAGTGGAAGTTTCATGATCTTGTGTGAAAACGTGCCAGGTGTTGGAACAAATATTGAAATTTTGGCTTTCGGTAGCTTAGGAGGAAAATTTTTATAGTGTTTAGCTACCGAAACTGTAGTCTTTCGGTAGCTTAAATATCAGGTTTCATATGCCCTTAGCTGCCGAAAGTGTAGATGTGTTTTTACCCAGAAATCAAGTCATGAGGAGGCACAAAAAGAATACAATAAACGACAATAAAATTGATATAATAAAGTTTTACATAAATGCCACGTCACCAATTTAGGTTTTCAGCAATCGAGGGTTTGGCTGACATAGAGATTTTGACCATTGCTCTGTTTCCACAAAACCCAAAAGTCGAAATTGGGGTTTCAGGACTTTCAGTGGCTTATAGCCCTCTAAAATCACACTGTTATCTGCTGAAATCCAGAACTTTCGGTAGCTATGATACCCGTGTTTTCGGCCTGTTAGCCACCGAAATCACAGGTTTTTTTCTAGTGACAAAACTGCCTTAGAAAAAATCAATTTTCTCAGCTGTGGAGAGACCATTTTCTACATTCGAATAGTCAATAGACATATACCAATCCTAAAATTTCTAGTGGTGTTTTCAAAATTTCATTTGGATCTTGGGAAGGCAATCAAAAGTCCCTCGAAAGATCAGGTTCGTTTTCAGAAATGTGGTGTTTTTTACTGTGTTGAGTCATCATTTTCAAATGATGATTCTGAGAGACTGGAGTATCATTTTGTGAAAAGATCGGAGTATTTTGTGCCTAACACACCAGAGATCAATAACCTCTCTCATGTTTCCTACAGGTGTCACATATTGGGAGAATCGAATCCACCTCCGAGAACTAATTTTCGGATCTCATATTTTCCTGTTTTGACACATGTTTGTAAAATGCAGATCTGGGGAAAATGGAAACGACTCTGAGGGAACTGAGATAGGTTTTTTCTCAGAACAAAAAGATGCAAAAAAGCCTCTCTAAGTTTATACATAGATGTCACGATTCTAGAGATACCAAACCATAACCGCAACCCCAATTTTCAGTAGTTTGGCCCATTTTCGATGGCATGAAGTTTTTGAAATTGATGGTAATTGTTGTTATCTTTTGGGAGGAAATTCAACCTCCTAGGGAGGATTTCGACCTCAATACCTACATGAGATACATGTTCATTTCTAGAGGGATTTATTTTGTAATTCAAATCATTTTTCAATTATTGAAAAGAGGGTAGAAGACTTATATTATTGTATCTTC